>UCOJ01001318.1:0-34587 GCA_900474305.1 Cecidostiba fungosa | reverse complement strand
GAAACGCTTTTTCTCACATTTTTACATTGCCCTTTCCTAGCCATTAACTATACATTATTTCTAGTTTGATTTAATCACTCTAATCCATGTTTACAAGCTTAAAAATGCCTTGGAAATTGCTGTAATTAATATCTTACGCCCCGTCGACGCTAATAAATGGTCAAAAAAAGTTCAAAATAGCGTGCACCGGGGGTCCAAAATTGGTCTAGTTTTTGCCTATTTCCAGTGGCACAAGGTATTTAATAGTTATTAACCATTTATTTTATTCCATAATCGAGTTCTACCAGGGTTAAACTTCTTTTATTCATGAGAAACCTAGTTGTCCATATACTTGGAAAGAAGTACGTTTAAATTTACGAAAGTCACTCTGTAACATGGAAAAAGCTTACATTTTTCCGTTTACATAGTACAGCGCCGCATTTGTTTTTGTCGATAAATTCCAAAACTTGGACACCCTAATCCCCGCGAAATCTCCGCCAAGTTTCTGTCAGGCTGACGTACTTATTGCCTACTTAAGTGTTTTAATGGACAAGTTATTACGAGCTTGATATATCGGCCCCCTTACCCACCTAACATTGCGTTCCGCGACGCAACGGAAAATACTTCAGCGTCTTTTGTTTCGGCTCTTAATTGATCCTGTCTTAAGTTTTATGCCGTCGGAAGAGTCTGTCTTTCTTTCAGCCGAAGCATCCCCTAATAGATGCTGTAAATGCTGTGCAGAGTAGGTACTTACCGATCACCCAAGCTTACGAATATTCAAAAAATATATTTCACAAGCTTTCTATAAATTTTCGAAAAAATTACATCTCACGAGTTTTTATAGGACGTCCCCATTACTGAATCTTCCTCGACGGAATAACATTTGCTTTGTGACGGCAAATTGCTGTAAATGCGAGAGAATCTTTGTCGTCCAGGCCACAAAGGAATTATCAAACGCATCCACGGAAGCTTTGATAATGAAAAAGGGATACATATAGCTCGCCGAAAAAAAAGAGATACTCCGAGCGCGAGCATTGAAGGAACGCTTTTATGTTTTTCAAAGTACGCTTTGTGTCGCCGTCTGCAAATGGTCCGAGCTAAGAGAAAAAATTCTAAATGAAAGGCTCATACGTATGTGTGTGTGTGCGCGAAGCCGAATCGCTTTGTGCCTCGTTTTTTTTCCTCTCTTTCTTGATAATTTTTGCGGCTCTGTGCGCGAGATTAAAATGGAGAAAGAGGCGCGGTTTGCGTCTATTTGTAGGAATTCAACTTTTTACTTTGGCCTTTTGTATAAGGAACGTATATACACTGCTGATTCGCAGTTGATAAAAATTATGATTATTTCACCTCTGTCTGGAAAAGTTGGAGCTATACACCCTTCTTCGTATATCAAGATGTATCGTACCCGCGAGACATAATGAATTCTTACATTCCATACCGAAAAAGTATGTTTTGGTTACAAGCAGGTGATTTAAAGACACAAAATCCTCACCCACATTCACACCTCGATCTCTCCTCCAACAGCATCAAGTCAACACCATCTCGACCCCAAAAACGATCGATCCCACCTTCAGCTCCTATAAGCCTGTCATTGTTCTCCGTCTCCTTCACAGGTGCACACACGTATATATACACACGTGTATAAAGCTTCTCTCGTCGGGGCCGTCGACCCGACGGCCATCTCGGCCCATGAAACTTGCAGCAGCGCCGGCGCCTAAGTGAGGGCGGCTCCGCCCTCCTCGGAGTCGTAAATACGCTCGGCCGAAAAATATACGACGCAACGTGCCGGGCCTTTTTTAGAGCCGCTTACACATACGCCAACGGAATGCCGAGAAAGAGAAAGAAAGACGTGGAATACACGCAGTAGAGACGGTCAGACTTTGGTCAGACGCGTGGAATGTATGTTTAATGGGTGCGAAAGGCTGTTTTTTGACTTTGATATGCTTTAGAGAGATGTTGTCGTTGTAAAAATATATTGACGAGGAAATGAGAAAGTTCTTGACCTGAAAAAACGAGGCACTTTTTATTGAAAGTAGCTCACGTCAAGTTTGCGTCGCGATAGTGTGTACCACAATGCGGTGAGTTTTTTTAAATATAGCGCAACGATATTCAGCACGATTTTTCATGTATAACGTTTATTTTAGAATTTCTCTCGTAATTACAAAGGAATTTAGTAGCCGCGTTTGTTTTTTGTTTGCTGCAAGCTCGGAACTTTGCGGAACTATTGGAAATATTAAAATACTCCGATACACGCGCGGCACTATATACTCTCTCGTCCAGGCAAGCTTGTATTCGTTTTATTTAGCGCTTATTACTTTGCGGAGAATGTTGATGAAAAGTTTTTCGCATCGCAAACAAGAGCGTGTTAACAACTCGAAAATCACATCGAAACGAGTCCCTCATTGAATTTACCGTCTCGCCAAATATCACCATTCCACATAGCCTTGCGAAAAAAAGGAACGACGACCAGAGAGAACAACAGGAACAAAACACGGTATGTAGTTCACTGGCTCTGGCCTACTTCATTAACAATTCAAGCGCGAGCTTATTAACGCATCTGAAGCTCAACGCCAGCGACAGCCCGATATCCGTCCCTCCACGTATACACGTTCTCTCTCTCACTCGCTACTGCAAGCTCCATCGAGCTTAATTGTCGCATCGGATGCGAGCGCGAGCTTTGTGCATTGGCTCCTCCCGTTCTTATTGTGCCCCAGGGAGAGAATGGATTTTCCTCTGACGTGACGTTTGAAGTGCTCGATGAGACGACGACGACGACGACTGATCAATTTTTTAATGCCGAGCTTGCGGTACTTCGAGCAGAGACGCTTTACGCTCGGTAGGATTCTTTCTCTCTGTGCAGCCGTGGGTTTTGTTTCCCTATGGTTTTGTTGTTTCCGGTAGGGTTTCGTCTGTTGGTAGTTGCTTTGCCTTTTTGCGTGATTCATTATGGTCGGTGCTGCCGCTGATGGGAATCGGTGCGCGCCGATTGATTATCGCGACGAGTGGATGGCTATTGTGGAACTGGAGTCGTTTCGAATGTGTTTTCGATGGAGGCGTCTTTTATCGAGGGATTCTTTTGTTTTTAGGGGCAATTCATTCTTATTAGCAGGTGTCGATCTGTTCGAGGCTTTTGGTTCATTAAATTACACAGGGATGGAATTGTTTCGTAAGAGGATTCATTAGTTATTGAATTTCATTGAAGATTATCGAGTGTAAAGTAGAAGCGTGTATTCAAAAACTTGCTATTCATCCCAGTATGTACTTTCATCGTGATCATTAAAGACAGATTTATTTTAATGGAGAAACCTAAGATTGCTTATGGCCCAAGTAATGTTGCTAATAAATACTTGCTGCTACGCTGCGTATAACCATAAGTGGTTCTAAAGTTCGAGTAAATGTTACGCTCATGCTGTATAACCGCGGTATTCAAGCGTAAAATATTCAGTGGGTTTTATCGGCCTGATAATCACGACGTTGGCGTGTTCCAGTGTAATTTAGCCAAATCCCTCGACGTCTTTACTCCTTACCAAGTTATAACCTCTACATTACACTCTTGCTCTGAAATTCCCATCAAATATCCGACCAATTAAAAAATCGGTAAGCTAAAACCCCGTAAATCCGTCCTCATCATCACTCAAATCGCGTGATTACCGGACGAGCTTTTCCGCCGCGAAAGCTCCTAAACCCGGCCTTGCCACTCCCACGTCTGCAAATCCCGCCATCAAAAAGCTCCGGGGTGCAAAAATAAACCAAAAAATCCTCGCCAACCCTTCAAGCACAAAAAGAAGCCTCGTCGAATGGCGAACGTCGTCTCTTGCGCCGACTCCGCAACTCACCTGGCGCCGCGAGGCACCTGAGTCGCTCCGGGGTGGAGCTTGCGGTAGTCGCAAGCTCCACCCAGAAACCCGTGAAAGCTCCAACCCGACCGAGCGACGGGCTCCCATTGGCTCGGACGACTGCGGAGAGTGTATATAGATATTCTAGCCGAGCGAGGAGTGTATATAAACCGGGAAAGTCGCTGCTCGACTGCAGCGCAAGCTCTCGCTCTATCTCTCTCGTTTCTATATTTTATTATTTTAGCTGTAAGGCTGGCTTCGATGCTTTTCTGCACGCAGCCGCCTTCAATTTTAGAGCCCCACCCGTGACTGGCTGCGGCTGTATATATACCCGCGTCTTGCTTCCGGATCTTTTTTGGATGGCGAAGAGCTTTCTGGTCTGGCGCATCTTGGAGCTTTCGTTTTGTTGCGCAAGCTCGCCTTCGTTCGATTCGAATTTTTCATACGAGCTTGAGGATCTTTTAAAATTAGAGTGGGTTCGCTTTTTCTGTTTTTTTTTCTCTCTCTCTCTGGATGAAAAGTCGGGGAAAAGGTCAAAAGTTGCAGTTGAGTTATTGCGCGTAAAAGTTTCAGTGGTTTTATGACGAGATCGTCTCGCGATCGTCGTAAAATGTGATAGGACGTAACTGGTGATAAAGATGGAAATTCAGCTTGAAACATTCATTTCGGAAAATTTCAGAGTGATTTAAATTTCCGAGATCTTGAAGCTTTTTTAAATGGACGTTACTTGGGATGAACTGGTTCTTAAAAAGTACGAGACTTTTTAACTACTTTTGAAGCTGCTTCGCTTTTACAGTTTGACCTTCAAAAGAATGTGTTTTGCAGTAAAAATTTTCTAGGTTATAATGAAATAGTACTGTTCGTTATTAGGGTAAAGTTGAACTTTTATTAGTACAAGAGAAATAGCAAGAATTAAAGATAAAGAAGGAAAATGTAGGTAAATTAACGAAAGAACCAAGAAAAAGAAAATGACCACGGTACAACCGACAAAGAAAAAATGTAGCCCTGATAGAAAATTCGACATATTATGAGCATATTTTATATGGTGTATTTGTATGGATTTTTAAGCATAGTCCATAATATGGCAAATTTTCTATTCGGAAAAATATAAGTTGAATGGATTATATTTATTTATTGTGTTTAATTTCTTTGCCTTACAAGAAATTCAATCTTATCACCTAAATTTTATTCAAATAAAAATATTTAATCATTGTAATAATACACTTAAGCTCCTTTAAATTATTTTACTGTTATATTTTATTTTAACTTGAAACCAATAATTTTCTTCATGAAAACAAAAAAGAGTTTGGCAAACTTGGTTTGTACAAATTTGAAGTTCGACAAAGTCTCATTGGCAAAATAAGTTTGGCAAAAGTTTATACAAACGGCAAAGTTTGGCAAAACTTCGGCCAAAGGAACGATTTTTACGCAGGCTATATTGTGCGTAAATATTTGCTTTACACACTGATTTTAAAGTTATTCGTTACGCACGTGATGGCAAAAAATTTACTATAAGATTTTAAGCAATCCTTCATTTTCCTGTAATACCTCAATGCCTCCGAGGAATTCGCTTCTTATAGTTACACGTGCCTAGAATCGACAAACCCACTACAACGACGTCTCGCGGTTTCAAAACTCATCCGAAGAAGATCTGTTGTATCCCCGAGACGAGTCTCATCCACGAGACAGGCCATAAATCGTCGGAAATACTGGGACCGAAAACGGAGAGTCGCACAGGTGCAACAACGCAACGACGAGGATCATCTCAGGCAGACGAAATGTGCGTGAGAAAAGTTTTTATGAGGAGAGACTGAGAGATTTGCGTGGAAATAAGGATTTTGGTAGCACTAGAAGTACTCAATTTTCTTTTTTTTATTACGTTCGCGCTCACATTTTCGTGTTGACGTATACGAGTTGTGTACTCAATCCTGATTACGAGTACATATATGTGCAAATCCATGACCGACCGAACACAACTTGGGGTCTAAAAGTTGAAAAATTGTTTTAGATGGCACACCTACCAGCTCACTTTTTTTCAGTTTCTTGTGCCATTTAAAGCAAGAAAAACTAAGTGTTCACACCGTATCGCTTGCCAACCTTTTTCTACGGGTACCTCTTAATATTAAATGAAAAAGAGGTTTACTGGCCGGTTTATATCTTACAATTAGTACACGAATATAGAAAACTTTTCCGACAACGGAACGGAAAAGTAGAGGAAAAAAACTTCAATTTGAAAAAAAAAATCGTTGAAAATGGATGCTCCGTTGCAAAGTTATGAGCAATTGAATAAAAGATAAAAATACATCAAAAACACCTGATTTTATATTTTTGCAAAATCTAGCTTTTAGTCCCTTTCTCAGGTAATTATTAACAGTATTAACAGGTACCTGTAGAAAAAGTTTGATAAACGATACGGCGTGAACACTTAGTTTTTCTTGCTTTAAATGGTCCAAGAAACTAAAAAAATGTGGTCTGGTAGCTGCGTCCTCAAAAAAAAGTTCAACTTCTAGACCCCAAGTTGTTTTAGGTCGTTGACAGATTTGCACATATAAAACCATATAGTGGTTTCTCATATATCGCTTACTTCAACTACAACCATAAATCAGAAAAAAAACTCGAAATCCTAATTACACTTCACACCGTAACGATATTCAAACGAAGTATAAGTAATACCTACTGCGAGAAGAATAATCGCCTCCATCCCTTGCATAAAACTTGCAGAAACTCAAGAAAATTCGTTTATCCTGACAAAGCTGCAGGCGAAGTAAAATAACAAGCGCAGCTAAGAAATGCAGACTTGTTTAAAAAGAGATGTAATAGAAAAGAATGAGAGCGAGATGGGTAAGATTAGGGGCGTCGCGTTAAGAATAGCAAGCGGCGCTGTCCCGCGGGAAGATGCACCAGGTGCCGAGTTAAACCGACGGCTTAAGGCGCCACGAAGGTCGTCTCAGACCAGGAAACCGAGAGAGAAAAGACGAGAGCTTCAGGAAATGAGGAGTGGGAGTAGCGTGACTGGAGCTATCGCTTCTGTCTGATTATTTTCTTTTTTCCTCGGGAAGATATGATATCTTTTTTTTTCTCTCGTTACAACGCTAAACGTTGTTATATATTTTTATAATAATGCACAATGTCACGAAAACTTTTTTCCATTCATTGTCGAGCTTCCGCAAGAAAAAAGTTGGACTATGGAGACACCGAGCTTGTTAAAACTTGCGGGTCGGAAGGAGAATGATAAACTCGATATACAATACACTCGATCATAAAAGAAACTTGGATCAATTATAAAAAAAAAAAAAAAAAAGAATAATTCACCATAAAAAAAAACAAAAGCCAGACGTCTCAGTTTTGACAACACGTCGTCGCCTGTTGTCTCTCAGGCGCGTGTCTGCGGCGGCCAATACGGCCGTATAACATCCGAGCCGGAGCTCGAAATTTGTTTGTCCTGTTTTACGAGGCAGTCGGGGGCCGTCTTATTGGATTCCGTCTTCGGTCTTTTCCCCAAATTTCAGGCTAGCGCGACTTTTCATCGCAGTATGGGGAAACACGAGAGAGTATCCGCTTTTATTTGCCTCCGGCGACACGCGAGGGTGAGATGCGTAATTTCGAGGAGGCGAGGATGATCCGGACGAGACTAAAGTATCCTTTACTCTATACCGAATTTATGATTATGCGACTGGGTTAGTTTTAGCTTTCGATTTTTTTTCTTCGATACGCGTTACTTCGTGAGAGTGGAGTTTAAATTTTTATTCTCATTACGCACTTTTGTGTCGATGAGTATAAACCTGACAGACGTACACTTCCGTTAAGATGTCTCGCCAATTCTACTTGTCATTTTCAAACGTGCAGACATTCAATGCACGACACGATCCCATTTTCCCGTACATAAGCAAGTACCTTCTCCACTGATAGTTTCCGACGTTGGGTCACTTCTGCAACAAGAAAGCCATTACAGCATATAATATCAACCAAACGTACAAAGCGATTAACTCCATCACACCCAAACAAAACCCTGTCCTAAGTACATCGCGACACGTCTCGCGCGAAAATCGAATCAGCCTACCCTATACGCTAATGCAAATTAATCGTCTCGAAACCCGTCCGCGGATCCGCCTACGTAAATAAGGGACGAAGCCCTGCTTGCATATAACAGCGAAGGTCAGGCGCGAAGAAGATACAAGGGTATGAGGAACTGGATTGCCCTGAATATTTCAGAGACAATCGCGCGAAGGAGTCGGTTATGCGGCTCGTGATGGCGGCCATAACGAGGCAGACCGACGATCTTTAACGAGAGAGGATCGCCAACGTAAGGCTTCGAAATCAACGCGATATGGATCGGTTGTTGGTCACGTACATGTCATTCGGTGAGCTGTGGACGATTATTACCTGTGGTTTATTGGAGAGTGTGGTATAGTATTAAAAGAAAATATTTAGTGCAGGGACAAATTATTTCTGCTGGGAATGTTTGATCGTTAGGCTTTATAGCTTTTTATGAAGTTTTAAAAGCGTACACCATTATGGAAAAGTGTTAACTAAACGACGGTCAATTAAGTTCAATAAAATATGAATAATGAAATGATTAATATTTCACAGGTACCATAAAGGTCATCCTATCAATGTTTTTAGCCAGACCGATATGATACTTCAGTTTTTGACGACAAAACCATACACTCTACTATCACTCATTCCTACGACTAATCGATACTGAAGACAAAATCAACGTTCCAAATTTCTCCCCAGCTAATAATTAAAACCTTAAAATCCTCCATCAGCAACGAAAAAAAAAATCCAAGCTCATAAGCTCTCCAAGCCCTCGGAAGCAGCGTCACCCAAAATATTTAAAACTCGAGGCAACAGTGCGTAACGTATTAAAGCAATCGTTAATCGACTCGCGTCGCTCGAGTCTCAAGCTCGCGAGGAAGGGCACTCAGGAGAGAAAGAGAGAGTCGAGCTGCTGGTATATATACACACAGCAGCTCTAAGCAACGAGAGAGCGAGAGACCAGATGCACTTTCCATAAAATCTCGTTGTATACGAGATCACTTAGGGGGAGAGAGGGCAGACCTTGCGTGCCGGCTTAACGAGCTTTTCAACTTACTAGTGGCGCAGCAGCTGCGAGAAAGACAAGTCGCCCGCCCGCCAGCCTTGTTCGCCTCGCCTCTTTCGCACACTGCTAGCTTTCAGGTATACACGCCTTTTTGCTCGCGAGTTTAGCTACGTTTTCGGAAGTGTCGTTGGTTATGAATGATTTTACGTCGTAGTCACTGATTGCTTTATGTAAATGATTTGAGAGTCGGTTTGCAAGCTCTCGTAAAGCTTTGTCGAGAGAATATATTTTTCAGAGTTTGGGAATAAATGTACGAACGTTCGAACACGTGCATCAGGCGAATTTAATCATTCGCCAACTCGCCATCCACATCGGCAAGAACACCTTAACGAAAATGGCCATCGGGTTAAGTCATAGCCTCGCGCTTTAATGCGCCACTTTAGCCCTTTGTATAGCTGTGTATCCGCATGATGCTATGGTCAGAGAGAGACGAAGGGACGGAGCGAATAGCGGCCACTTTATTAGCAGCTGAGTAGATGGCGGTTAATTTAACAGCTCCGACGTTTAACGATCAATTTGCCGGTTTCACGCGCGGCTGTTGAATCACAAACCCGATGCAGCGCGCGCAAGCTCGCGAATAGCCCTGTTCTATGTGTAAAAAGCTGGTGTTGTGAACGGTCTGAATTTTCTGACGCGATGCTCGTAATGATAGTTTGGTATGTTTATTTGAAGACTATAATTTGAACTTTAGAAGTTATTAAAATCGAAGGTAGGCAAACGAAGCTTCTCGCGCTTGGATTATTCATGAACTCGGTACATTCCGGACGAGTTATCTCAGCTCTCTTGGCGAAAGGGCTTGCATACGTTGTCGCCGAGCTATATTCAGTTGATGTTAAATATTAATTGCGTTTAATACGTCTAGCTGCCGATGAATTTCGCTAGTAATATTAAAAGCAGAATATATACGGTGTCCCAAATAATTTAAGCTCGCATCTCTCCGGCGTAATAAGCTCAAGCTTCGAGAGCAGCGAATTAAAGCTCTGGTTTTGCGGTCGAGTCGTCGGTGAAAACTGCAGGATATTGGACATCGGTTCATCGATCGTGTCGTCGTCGTCGTCGTGTGCGTTGTTGTCGTCGGTCGGTCGGTCGTCGGTCCAGCCCAACGTGTTTTCCAAATCACAAAACCCAGCGAAATCGCTGAGCCGATATCAGTTTCCTATAAATCATTATCAATTGGCTGTCGTTGACAGACCGTCGCGGACTCGCTTTTGCTCCATTTCATTTCTTGCCCTCGCTTGCCTCCTGAGCTCTTTTCGATGCTGTGCCGTGTGCTTTTCCTTCGGCGACACTGTCTTTTCGCGTATATACACAATTATTATTTTTCTGCTGCATGATATAAGTATACGAAGAATTTTGATTAATTAAAAAAAACATAGGGAGAGAGACGCCTCTCTCATTAGCCTCGATGACGAGGCGAAAAAGCGCGAAATAATGGACGAATAAACAATTTCTCCTCGTTCCTATGCAATAGTCGAAAAGCCCCGGAGGCCAACCGCAGGAAAGCCAAGCCCCTCAGAAAAGACAGTCTATATACGCGGCGGCGGGAGGGAAAGCGCCGGAGGAAAACGGCCCGGCGGCAGAGAATAAAAGGAGAGGCGCACACTTCACACAACAGAGCTTGAGTCACGCAAATCCGCGCGCGAATCTCGCATGCGAAAGATTTTCGGTGGGTACTTTTGAATTTAGCATCCATTGTGGCGGGAGCAGAGCCGCAAGGCGGAAGTCGCTCACTTGGCAAAAGTAGCGATACCAGCCGAGAGAGAGAGAGAGACAGCTCGCCCTGCGCTTCGCTATCGTAAACGAGAATGGAGTGAGACGGACGCATAAAGGGGTGCGCGCGCGTGGAAAGAGAGAGAGAGAGAGAGAGAGAGAGAGAGAGAGAGACAAATGCGGAGAGAGAGAGAGAGAGAGAGAAAATAGCTAGTATATAGTCGGCCGCGTGTTCGACTTTACCAAAACGAGAATCGGCTATTGTACGTTACGAGTGGCTATCTCGCTGGACATTTCCGTACCCGGTTGTGAGAGAGAATGCGAGAGGACGCGCGATGCGCCTAATGCAGTTCGCCTTTTGTCGGGAAGTGGAGAAAAACGCTGAAACATCCTGGCTGCTTTTTTTCGTGGAAAGCGACGGGGTTGTATTTGCGTACAGAGGAGGTTTCGAGAAACGTCGGATTGTTTCGAGCTTCATTTTAACTGGTATTTTTCTTCATTCGTACACAAGTATGATTCTTTTGCTTACGGTAGTATGTAATTGAAAGATAACTTCGAAAGTTATATTTGAATTTCGCGCTCGAACTTGCAACCAATCAGCATCATAGTGCAGATGATATGGCCACCGTATCGCTTTTCAAGTAAAGAAAAAAATTTTTCTGAAAACTACTGAGCTGAATATCAAATGTTGAAAATTCAGAAAATTTGTGACATAACCTTAAAACTTGAATTTGAATTTCGCGCTCGAATATACACAATATGGCCACCGTATCGATTTTCTAGTAGAGAAAAAAATACCTCTGAAAATTACTGAGCTGAATATGCGAAATGTTGAAAATTCAGAAAATGTGTCACATAACCTCAAAACTTGCATTTGAATTTCGCGCTCAAACTTCCAACAAATCAACACCTGCATACTCCGTTATATCCCAGCCAAAATCCGAAATATCCCGTCGAACTCCAGCCTCGGCACGGACTTTTGCGCCGCAGAGAAAGAAACCGCGCGTTTCGCAAGAATCTGTCGCTCGGCATGGAGAGGAAAAAAAAATCGCGCGGAGGGAGCAAAAGCATATACAGTCGCAGTCGCGCACAAGTGGCGCAGAGATAGCCGCGCATCACTATGAGAAAGAGAGAGACAGAACGAAAGGAGAGAAAGCGTACGATAATACTACGGCAGACGTCGCGGGAAGGGGCGGGAGAATAAAACCAGAAAAATTGTCATTGTCCCGAAGAGATCCGGTGATAACAATGACAACGGCTGACGAAGCATCCCGGCAGCTACAGATCATCCCTGGATATTAAAAAGTCGCCGAGGCCGCCTATATACTCAGGCTTCCACTCCCTACACTACACTACTACCACTACTACCACTACTACTCGCGCCCCCCTTTTTTCCTCGCTTTTTATCCTGCGACTTCCGATACTCGAAAGGGTGTTCCGTGGAAAACAATGGGGGCACTTGCGATCCGTGTCATCGACTTTAGAGTTATCCCGCTACTATTGCTTGTCGTACGCTTCCGTCGGCTCGGCTTTTTCGGTTTTTGTTTCGGCTGCCGCTGCGCGGAATTACACCGCTCGTTTGATCCGTGTGCACAAGAGAGAGACGCAGCGACGAATGAATGTCTGAAGGACGAGGTTCTGAAATGAATGAAGGGAATTCGATTTTACGCGAACATACTTTTTCCGCTGCTTCTTTCGCTGCTCTGCGCATTGTCGCTGCATTATTTTGCGCATGAACGAGTTCGAGTTTTGCGTTGCACTGCTGCCGTCGCTTTATTTCGGTTTTCATTGCTGGAGAAAGGAGCCTTAAAAATAGAAAAGCTGCTCTCTGCGTCGAGCTTTTTAATTTTAGAGATGCATATTTTGTATTTAGACAGCGTTTTGTTTGCCTAATATAAGCTAAAAACAGAACGAACCCACTGCTCCAGAGAAAAAGTCCATAAAACGAAAAGTTGGTTAAAGCTTGGTCAGTGTATCAGCGACTGTACCGACGACGACGGCGGTGGCAATAATAAGTGCGCGAGCGCGTCATGCAAATTTGGTCGCGTCGTGCGACTGACGTCTAGTGCGCGCTGCCGATGACGTTTATACTGCAGCGCCAACCACGCCCGCGTCGTCGTCGCCGTAGTAGTAGTCGCTCTACTGCATTGAGGGAGAGAGATGGACGAGTTAGTCTGGTCGATGTCCGACAGACGCTTGTATGTGTATATCTAATAGATGTGGAATGGGTGAATCCAGGGAGATTCTTAATTATCAGTGAAGTTTGATTTTCGCGCGCAATTTTTTTTAACCTACAGTCGATAAAGTAGTTAGAATTATAGGTTAAGGTTCATTTCTATCTGAATAAACTAAAAAGCAGTACCATACTACATCCTTATCCAATTATAACGCAATATCAATCGATTACACAGTTCACTCCCAGCAATAAAATTATCCTATAACCGAAGCATGTTCCGAGCTACTATAGTCTCTCGCGTCAGTCATCATGAAAAAACAATTCGACTGCGCGCGCTGCACAATAACTCTTCCTATACACACACGCGCGCAGCCAATAATTTACCGATCAATTCACAAAGACGTGCAGCAGCAGTGGATTACCAAAAAGAGCGAGAAAAAAATGTATAATAGATAGATATAACGCTCGGTCGTCCGAAATGACGCTTCGCGACAATCTCTATAAATCTCACCAGCAACGCAGCCCAAGTACTTAGCCTTACACTTATCGCTATGGGTGTATATGCGACACGCGGCCTGTGTATATCCGAGCCGGCCATAACCGTAATTTAATAAAGCGTATGGCTTGAGAGAGAGAGAGATGCCGAGGGAGAGAAAAATTGCGAAGCTACGGGCCAACTTGGCTTCTTGAGGAGAAATACATCAAACTTACATGTGGAGCAGTAAGGAATGTTTGTATGAGTGTAAGGGCTGTTTCGGGACGTAATTTTGAAGAATGTGGGGTTATGGGGACAGTACGGAGACTCGTAAATTCAAGTCATGTTGTTTTTTTTTTTTAGAATCTTTACTTTCCCAAGGCATCTCGTTTGAATATTTCAACAGCTTTGACAGAGCATGACCTGAAAACTTTTTGATGTTTGTCAATTGAGTTTGAAAATTAAATAAAAATCAAGCAGCAAAAACAAAAAAAAGATTCACACCCGCTATATCACTCGTACAAGCCACCACTGCTGCGTCTCTCTCTCTCTCTCGCTCGCGCGCGCGGCGTGTGCTTCTGATTCAAGCCGTATATATATCAGCGGGAGCAGCGAGTAGCCAATAAATCTATTACCGAATCTCATGGGAGGGACTCGGGCGCTACAGAGAGAGCGAGAGAGAGAGCCGGCGCATGAGGGATTGTTGCCCGAAGCGGTCTATCTTGGTTATGACTTCTGGCGCTGCAGTGTAGCCTGGCACGCACCTTAAGTACAAAAGCGCGTGATTCCACATTTGCCATGTTGTTGTGGGAAATTCTGTGGGTTGACCGGAGTATTTTGATGCCTTCGCATGGAGTCCGGAATTATTTGATTAATTTTTGCTTAGAATGGTATGAGATAGAGGACGCGTGACTTGTTTCTGGGCTATATTTTTGGTGTCTTATTATGAAATGAAAAAAAGTTATGTATGTATGTATTTGCTGTAGGTACATGTGACTAATGAATATTTGTATGAAGATTGATTTTTTTCTGATCACTTATTGGCTAAAGTATAATCGAATTTCTGCCTAAGAATATTGTTGGCATATGCAGCTAAACCATGCCCTGGTAGAAAATTCACCAGATTCTAGCCAGAATTTCTGTCCAACAAATGTTAACATGACGTCTGTCTAAACATACTGGAAATTCTCTGAACAGAATTTCTAAAAATACTTTATTTTTAAGAAGTTTGACCAGAAATTCTGGCCAGAATCTGGTGAATTTTCTACCAGGGCAGATTGTTGACCACTTTTTGGATAATACAATCCATTTTTCTTTAAAATCACATTTTTTCCGTCGTTCCTCTTGACATACCTACCCTACCCCCAGTATGTACACAAACATACACACATACCCTCATAAAAAGAAACATCAAGCCTTTTGTTCTTGATACTCGGCAACTCTTCTCGCTCGGCGCGAGACATGCAAAAAGCCCGCGCTTACAGCCTTCCGCCAGAAATGTTTATCATGAGCCCGGCCGAGCGCTCGCGGACTCGCACTACTTATTAGAGCTCCGACTCATCTCTGCCACACCGCAGGCCGCCGCCGCGATGAGAAAGAAGCCTCGCGCGCGCGCGCGCGAGATAGAGAAAAACAAAGAGATTCAGAAAAAGAGAGAGAGAGAGAGAGAGGGAGGAAAAATAAGATAGAGGGTAAAAGAGAGAGAGAGAATGCGCAGAGGGCCCGTATATACATACAGAGCCGCGCGCGCGTATACTCTCGGTTCCGCTGAAAGGGATGGTTTTGATTAGCTCCGTAGACAATAGCCACTCTCTGATAGCGCGCTGTGATTCTCGCTCAGAGAGAGAGAGAGAGAGAGAGACCCTTCGTTTCGCTGGCCCGTCTCGCTCTCCTCTCTCTCACCCTTTTCTCGGTTCTCGCGCGCGTTTCTCCATTTCCCGTACCCCAGGTACGTGCGCTATATATGTGTGTGTGTACTATGGGGGAGCAGGCCTCTCTCTCTCCTATTTGCCTCTTCCATATCCAAAGCGGATGCAACGCAGTCACTTTGTGCGCGTCTCGACTGTTTTGTGTCTATCGAACAATGCCAGACCTACCCTAGACTGTGTGTGCAGCAACAAAACAGAGGCTTCGCGTGTATATTACTCGCCCCAGTCGAATGTTTGGAAAACGCGTAGGCGTCATCGACATACGATATCGTTGGCCCTATACCCCTCATCCCCCTGTAATAGCTTTCTCTCTCTCTCTTGCGAGTAGTAGCTAGTTATACACTAATAACTTTTCCTCAAGCGTCTCGACGCCCATATACATACATCGTGTACTTTGGAAGCGAGTCGTCCTCATTGTGAGGTCTGACTTCTGTTAGGAGAGGACAATACCGAGAAGATCGCGTCGCCCGCGATTAGATATACGTATGTATGTGGAGTTGGTAATTAGGTTAATTTAGATGGCACGCGGTCGGGAATTTTTGGCGCGCCGAGTTTGATGCGCGAGTGAGCGAATATATAGACTGTCTGTGTGGAGCGAGATGAAACAACCGGAATACTATTGAGTTGCCGCGTGATTGAATTTTCGGTGTGTTTGTTGCCTGATAAGCACAGAGCGATGACGTATATATGTTATAAGGGGACATATCTTTGACTTTGGCCGTTTGTTCTGTCTGACTATATCGTGGACTTGTTCTACTAGTTTCTTGTATAATTCAAAATTAAGCAAGTTTTTCAAAAATCACCGCTAGATGGCGCATTGCTTAAAACCCAAACCCCAAAGTGATTTAGTCACCGCGAAAAATACACACAGCTTCCCCTCAACACCTCCATATTCTCGGAAACAGAAAAAAAGTCCTCCTCCACTCGCCGCATCGAAGAACGCGTCTGCAATCGATTGGCGTTTAATTAAAAAATATTTAACGAGCCGCTTTATACACGCCTCCGACGAGCAGCCTCTGAAATTATTATATACGAGCGCATAACGTCGGTATAGGCACCAGCCGCAGCAGCATTCGCATTCCGCGGTTAATTTCCTCCGACGATGTCCGAGCTGTGCAGCATCAGCTCTCCGGCCGAAATGGAGACGGGACCCGGCAGGAAATGCGCCGGGAAATGCTCCGATACGAGCCGAGCGACGGGGTTTATTAAAAATTGCATCGATGCGATCGCTCCGACGAATCGGATACTTTGTAGATAGATACATGTATGGTGCTGATGTGGCGACATGCGATGGAACGAAATGCCCTGTATATACACGTGTTGCTATTATTATCGTTAGTATATATTGATGCTTTGGGTGGGGATGTTGAGTGACGGCTGCTGCTGATGGTATATGTTCTAGAGAAAAGTGTGTACTTTTTGTGTATAGAAAAAATAGTTCGCATACAAATTCAATCCACATCAGTTCACGTAAACGCGAAGCTTGAAAAAAAATTACAATCCAGGTTGTATATCGATAAAAGAATAATACGAAAAGAAAAAAGATCCGCTCGATGAAAGTATTTGTAACGCCGCGCACGCGAGTGAGAGATGAACGGAAATCAGAACTCTGCGCTTGGAATTTTTTAATTAGCAAAAGAACGAAACGCCGCGTAAATCTCGCGCTAAGCTTTTTTCTCCCGCGCAATTTTTTGTCAGCGATTATTTCGAATAAATAAAAGAGCTGCATAACATTCGTCTCGATATATTTATAATTTAATCTCGCTTTCACACGCGACCAAGTTTATTCGTGATTTGTATTCAATATTCTCCGAGGGCGTAACCCACATTCGCTTCCAAATATTAATATTGAAAACAAAGCGGTATAAATTTCTATAGGACGAGTAATTTTTGTTTCGAACAAAAATAATATTATACCACGACAAAGCCCAATAACAAACGAGATAATTTAAAAAAGTAAGATAAGCCGAGCAAAAGTTTTGGTACAAACTTGGCACACAGAGAGAGCAATAATAAAGAAGATTAATCGCAATCGTAAAGCACGTTTTAACGGGCCAATAAATTGCGTCGTGCCCATAACGCATCTTACTCCCGTCAGAGCGTAAAACTCAGGTGTAAAAATCTCATTCATCAAGTGTCGGTAAAAAGCAGGACTCGCCGCTCGCGTCAGTCGGTAAGGGCGCGACCGAGAGACTCGCGCCACATGTGTGTACTTCGACTTTTGCTCCGATTGAGAACGATTTTATTTTTTGCGTTTCTAGATTGAAATATCGCTGGACATAAATATAATCCTTGTTTTAAAAAAACTCTTCGTTTATACACATATACAGTTGAACAGTGTCATCGTGAGACAAAGTGGATTTCGCTCTGTTTCGAGCTTCCAAAGTGCATATAAGCAAGCTTTTGTAATTAAAAAAACAGTATATACGAGTGTAACACGAACCAGCGCGAACAATTTGTGGAAAAGCGTAACAAATAAGAGACTGGCAGCTGGTGGAAATAAATTTCGAAACAAAAGAGATAACTGCTTTACCTTTTGACCTGAAAATCCTTTTAGTTTTTATATTCCGGGAGTATATAACGTTTGCGCCAGAAATTGTTCTCGTAAAGATTGCACATAAATAAATTGAAACTCCAGATATACGCGTCAATTTTAGCAAGACGCCTGTGGAGAGATATACCGAAATATCACGTTTATTATAGAAAGAGCAAATTGTTCGAAAACTGACCTTATACCGCAAACTAAACGAAAAATAAAGAACACACGTACAAAGAAAAAGGGATATATATCACAAAACCAGCCTGGAGAGCAAGCATGACCCAATTCCTGCTCTGAAATCCCCCGTAGCGCGCGTCGATATGGTCAGCGGCGTGCGCGGGTACGGGAAATAAAGGAGCCGGGTCCATTGAGTGGATAGAGGCTGCGAGTCGCGAGAATGTGCGTGCTATGCTTTTCGCGCGCGCGCAACAATATTACGCTCGGCTACTGATGCTGCGGCCAACGAACCCGCCGCCGACGCCTCACCTCCCCTGTATATATATATTATATACCCTCCCTCGAAATTCTATATGCTTAATGAAGGATCCTTTGAGCCGAGGGTTAAATGGTAAACAAGCGCATTGTGGCGCTCCGCGGTATCGTGTGGGAGAGCTGATGCTACTGATGCCTGGATCTGATGCTTGTGCTTCTTGAGGTGGACAGGTTTTTCGATTGTTGTGTTTAGAGAGCGGTATGGAGGTCTGACAAGCTGATAAAACGAGCTTTTAAAAGAATTTTTTTACCATTAGCTTTTTATTTAATTAATTTAGGTTGGTTTATATAGATTTAATGGATTATAGTAATACTCGGTCTTTTTCTCATCATCAGTTCACTTTTGCGAAAGATTTAATTACCGCTGAAGAATCAATATCTCTGGTAAAAAAGATCAATCTTACTCACTGCCATTTGAATTGCGTTTCTTCGTAGAACAAAAAAAAAGGAACGTTATAATGAAAAAGGGGTGAACTTAAGAATTCGCGCAGTCTTGATTTAAAATTGGCAATAGTACATTATACCAAGAAGCACGAAGACGCAGTCCGAATATATATATATGGTAGTGTCTCGCTATATATAGTCAACATCGATTGCAGCGCGCTACTTAAGAAATTGTGTTAATTATAATTTATTGAAGTGCGCGGAACTTCTCTAATTAAGAGCGCAATGGAATGTTAATATATGCTTAATTCTATTTCATCTCTCACTCTCTACAAGCGTACAAAGTGAACGGCAAAAATTGCTTACTCAGACCTCCATCTCGGCGTCTCTGCTACTGTAGTTCATTTTTTTCCAAAGTAATTGAAAAATCGTTAATCAAATATTCATAGCCATTCTAAAAGTTCGTACTACCCCACACTACTCCGAGTATAAATATTTTGTTGTAAAAGTTCGTCTTGATGCTATTTTTATCACTTCGCGCGAGAGATCCTGCGAATGTCGGAATAAACTCGATAAATCTTCATCGGCTCCGGCAACTTGAGATTTACTCTTGATGCGCGCTTATATCTACACAGATATATACGGACAAATATAAGCTGCTTATACACGTTTTTAGAAGAATCCTTTCCAGCAGGAAATAAGCAACAGTTTATACCGTATCCATAATAAGATAAATCGAGGTTTCCATTCTCTCACCGAGTGTAAATATACACATGACATAAACAGCGAGTAAACTGTTTAATTATCGAAATTAATATTTACCCGTCGCAGCAAAATACACTTTGCATACATATGTATACACCGAAAACGGATAATCACATCACAAAGCCGCAGCGTGTAATTCGGCGACAGCCCAAATAAAAGCAAACAATTATATATAACGCCGAGGAAGTTATATCACGAATTATCAGAAGGTAAGAGTGTGTCTGAAGTGCGAGAGAGTAATTATTGCACCCCTTTAACTAGTTAGACTTGGCGCTAGCTATATATAGCGAGCAAACAGCGGACGACCACATATATACACTCGAGGCTGTCCAGATTTCCTGCGTTTCAGCTCCTTAATTAAACGTAATCTTATATGCCGTCTCAACGCGCGAGCGCGTATATATGTGTATATACGACGAGAAATTGACCCAGAGGTCAAAGTTCACACCTTCGTCAAGCCTCATATAGGAGTCATGACACACAAGCTCTTACATGCATATACACGCACATATCGCATATATAACGCGGTCTCCGATATACTCGAGAATAATCGAAGCAACTAACGATAGCCAAACAAACGAAAGCGTTAAATATCCAATTCAAATTTCGCAAGCGTACACCCGGCTGATTGAAAGCCGAGCCGTCCTTTTGCCACAGCAGCAGTAGGTAAAACAAAAAAAAATAAACAAGAGCCTCCCAAAAACAGAGAGACCGCCGACAAAAAATCCTCCACCAAACGCGACAGAGACATCCATATCAATCGGCGAGTGCAGCACATTCGTCGGTGCGGCCTGCACATCAGAGCGAGAGAGAAGACTCGAGACAGGTATACGCAAGCGAAGCTGCGCCGCCGCTGCTATGCGATCAATGCCGGCTCTCGGGCTTCTCTCTCGCTCGCGTCTCGTCGCCATGACGACCTGCCCTGCGCGCATCATCCCCCCCACCCCCTTTTTCTCTGATATACCTATACACACCTCTATATAGGGGGGTATACGGCGTGTATAGGGCGCTCTGAAAATCGCGAGGAGAAGACACCTCTCCTCATTTTCATTAAGCACATCTCGGCCTTTTCTCTCTTGTACATATATATATATACGAGCCGCAGGAACCTTTTCGTTGACCTATTCTGTATGTGTTTGTTGGGGGGGGGGGATGAGGGATAACGTATTGCGTTAATTATTAGCACGACGCCGCGATGATTAAGGGGCTGAACTATTTGTTGGGGGGTGGATTTTTGAGGAGGTTGCTTGGATGACGTGCGACTGTGACCTACTTGCACATACGCTGGGCATAAGTAATGGGGGCGTTGGAGTTTAATGGGTAAGAGTGAATTTTGAATTTCCCGCGCGCGCGAATGTTGAATCGATGCCGTTGCGGCTGAGTTTCTTTATTTCATCTCACGCACCATTGTTTTGCTTTCTATACCCTCGGCGGCTTCTTTCATGTGTGTGTATATATGAAACTGAGATGATGTCGCAATCACAGAGAGCCGGTCTGTGATCTTCGAAGAAGACCTTCGTTAGATATTTCTTTCTGTATACAACATACCTTCTAATTGATATAACGATGTATAACGAAATTTCGCGTTTTATTTATCTCGTAGATCCAGCTTCAATTTCACAGCTCATCGCATTCGCAATAACACGCGCTTGTGAGCGAAATACTTTTAAAATAATTTTTAATATTCCCTCGGCTCGCGCTATTAAGTGCATTAAAACTTGCGCGCATGCAGTCAGAGGCAGCGAGAGATTAAACGCGAATGAATTTCGCGCAACTCAAAATTCAATAAAGCTCGAAAATTATTAGCACGAGGAGCGCTATACTCTATCTCCTCCCCAAGATCTACCCTTATATAGGTGGGCCGCTAAAGTGGACATCGACTCTTGAACGTCTCATCTCTCGTGACACGATTTTTCGAGAGAGAATCTATAGGAGAGATCGAGTGTGTGGAAGGGCTAATTGCTTGCTAAACGTCCACATTTCACTAAACCACCTTTTTCAGACCGCACAGACGCCAAGGTGTTGATCGGCCGCATCAGCATCTCTTACCCGCACACACACATACACATACACACAGAGAGATCCTGGAGGTTCGCTCGGCATTTCAGGGGATGTATAGTTGCAGGAGAGAAAGAGAGAGGACAATAGCTGCTGCGCTGCACCGGATAGGAGAGAGAGAAATTCGCGCGCGCAGCCTCTCCCGCGTAGGTATAGTGGGGATGATGTTCGTCCCGGCGCGAAACAGGGGTGGGGGAGGCTATATGAAGCCGGCGCGAGGGGGGAGTTTCCAGTCCGACCGAGACGAGCGTGCACACCGGATCGCTCTCTTTTTGCTACTATCCGGATCAAGAGAGAAATATACACTCACACAGACAGAGAAATGGTGAAGCTTTAACTTTGGACGAGACCAAAAGAGAAGTGTGAGCGTGATGAAAGACAGCAGCTGCGTGGATACTACTACTGCTGCGACGCGCGAGCGAACGCACTTTACGAGGGAGAGAGAGAGAGAGAGAGAAGAGCCGACGTGAGTACCTTGGAGCATAATGCCTATATACGTATATATACACTACTGGTTCCTTTTCTTGCTTTCTTTCTTTCTTCTCTCTCGACTCATTGTTCCGATGTGTATACCGCTGTGGATGTGTTAGGGGCGATGTGTATCGATGATCGCGAGCGCGCGCGCAGACTGTTTTTGGCGGGAATTTTCGTCGTTGTTTATACGAGCTCGTTGTTATAAACGAGCCGGGTTTGCTTGAACAGCTTAATTTTGTGGATGTGAAATCGATCGATGCCCTGTAGAGTCACATTTTTCGTAGTTTCGAAAATAATTATAAAAAATATAATTTAATGCACGTAAATTATGCGCATACTAATGCTGAGAAGATTGCACGCTCATTCAACAGTCTCTTTCATTTTTCTTAAACGACCTTAAGCGAATTTTCAAACTTGGATCGTTATACAAGGCGCCTGTATAGGAACGACTCGAATTCCCGTGTAAAAAGCGTATACGGGACTGGCAGCTGCTTTCTCTATTATACCCCAACGGAATTTAATGCCTCGATTCCTCGCGCCGATTGCTATTTTTGGTGTATACGGTCGAGCCTTGTTTGATTTATTCGTTGGCCTGTGTGAAAAAATTCACATATACCTTAATAATCATCAATAATAAATTAATGCAATATTTTATATAGCCAACAAGCGAACTTTGCCGGATCATCGATTCTGGTAGACGACAAGTAGCTACAGCAAAACCAATTTCGCCTGACAAAAATCCCGCGAAGCGCACTAGTCCATTTCCGGAAGATTACCCCCGTCGTGGCCGAAAATCCTCCCCGATATAATCGACGTTGCTGCGAGAGACAGCGCTCGCTCGAAAACCCGTAACTAATTTACACCGCTAGAAGCTTCCTAAAAGCCGCAGGAGCCACTTAAAGGACGGTCAAAGTGTGGGGATTAACGAGGATATCGTGACGACGAGTTCGCTGATGGTATAGGCAAATTTCTTTTTCCTTCGTGAAAGATTGATAAGAAAAAAAATTGTTCGATTTACTGTGTGTTGGTTCATCTGCAAGAGTAATGAAAACAACATTTTGTAAATTTATCGAATACTTCGTTTAGAAAGCATATATGTTCGTCGTGGTATATTTACCAAGCCGCGAGCCTCATTTTCTTTAAAGAAAAAAAGAGAAGCTTTCCGCGAGACTCGCGCGCGCTTTGCAATTTTTCCCTTTGAAACATCGTCGGCTCCATAGAAATGCAAAATAAATGACATAAAATAATTTTTTCGTCGACGACTATCCGCGCATCTGTATATAAAATCCGTGATAATGCGCGACTCATTACGAGGCAGGCGAACTGGGAAACGAAGAAAAAAGAGGGAAAACCACGAGGTTCTCGCGTTTTATTCTCTTGTAAAAAATATCAGGCGAAAAATGTAATATTTCCAGACCGGCTCGAGTCTCGCTGACGGGAATCTCGTTATTAATTTCGAAAGAACGGTTGCATTAAGAAATCATCGTACGCGAAAAAATTTTGCGGTCGCTTCTTAATTAAACTTTATTTTCAGACATACCGTGCCGGAAGTTTTATCCCTCGTCAGTCAAAAAATATTACATCAAGCCTCTGAAAACTCACAGAATCTACTGTAGAAAATTAATTAACGTGTTTTTTTTCCATCCGATCAAAGCGTCGAATCATAAAAATATATAATAATTGAACAACACAGCCCTCCACGCGTTCCATTTTTTTCCAGTCCGAAAAATCGGGCGCAAGTCGTCTAATTAGACCGACCGATGCGGCGGAAGCTCTTGGTTCCAAGAAGAGGGAGAGAAAAAAAAACGAAACTGGGTGAGAGAAAGAGATGCAGCCATAATTATAATCCGAGGCGACAATGAGCCGCGGATTTTCGCAGACTTCTCCTTCGTCTCCACCCGTTTTTATTATCTGTCTCTCTCTCTCTTGGCGGCCTCTGACCTCCGTATCATTAACTAATGAACAATGTAGAGCGCGAGCCAGATGCGCGCCTCATTAACGGCACCTGTCATTCACTCGCGAGCGCGGCCAAAAGAGTGCACCGCGCGATTTTTTCTCTCTCTTTTTTTTTGCTGTGTCTATCTTTTCGCTCTCCTGGAATGAGGCGTCGCGCTTATTGTCGCTTATGGGCCTGTAATTAGGCTAATTAATGCTAGTTGCGGATCTGGAGGCTGATTTTTATTATTATTATTGGACGCGATTATTTTTAAATAAAGAGGATTTTCTTTTTATTATAATTTCTTTCGGGACGCGCTCGAGTTGACCGAAAGTGCTGCGACAGCTCATTGAGTTCTCTCTCTCTCTCGATGTAAGTTTGCCGATAAACTTGAAATTTTCGCTTCATTAACTTCCTCCGCAAGTGGAACACGGCGATTTTGCAAAATTTTCTATAATATATTACTACCCTCCGCAATACTAGGAGGAATTTTCAAATTGAGCCGGATACACGATAGTTAAGAAAAATACTCGAGCCATAGCACAAAAGCTCAAAGAAAGAAGGATGAATGCTTTGAAAGAGAAGCGAAACTCCTGGCTTCAATAGTGCGTGTACGCCCGCACGCAACGGATTAATCGATGCTGTGTGCAGCGCATCTCTATCTCTCTTTCCGGACGAAGCTCTCTCCGATCGAGCATTCAGAGTCACGGAATTCAGCTCGACAAACTCGGAAATGCCGAGCGTTGCTAGCTCTCTCTGTGTGTATATATACATATACATATAGCTATATAGCCGAGCACAGGTATTTTGGAATTTTCGACCCTCCGACCTCTCGGACTCCGTGTGTGTGTCTGTGCGTATATAATGGTGTAATGGAGCCTCGTTGATTAAATAATCGCTGAAGCGTATTGTTGTTGTTTTAGTAGGGGATTAACGCGATGGGTATGTGGATTGAGAGCTTTCGATGATTGATCATTTTTTCCTGGGTTTATAGTGCTGCCGTTTGAACAGATAACGAAATAACTCTGCGCCAAATCAATCCACTAGTGGATCGAGTTGTGGTCGTGCGCCATCTAGCGGTGACCAACCTGGTACAAGCTCAAGTTTGATACAACTAGCAAAATCCAGCGCGCGCTACGCGCGCCCAATTTTCTTGACGTTTGACGTTCAAACTCGTAGCTATATTCAGACCGGATATTTGTTTCCCAACCAATCAAATCGCTTTATTAACGGCTTCAAAACATCCGGTCATCATTTTTTTTAAGAGAGATATAATGCGATAATCTTCGTAGTGGACTACTTCACTTGTGGATTTCGAATTTCAAATCACGCGCCACCTAGCGGTGACTCTGCAAACGACAAGCTGCAATAATTTCGAAAGCCCCAAGGGCTTGCAATCTTGACAACAAATTCCCTGTCTCTCCGCATATCTCTCCATCGCAACTATTCTCTCCATAGCGCAACAATTCAGCCCATAAACCAGCTTCTAGCTCTCTCCTTTCTATCTCTATATATACTGTCACCCCCATATTGCACACGTCCATATAGTATATAGACTCACGCATCTATCCCGCTGCACCTCTGCCTCGTAGACAATCGATAATTTGTTTTATATTCGCCGTCTCTCTATAAACTCTGCGCTGTGTGCAATCGACGCTACCTATATATACATATATATATATAGGGAAAAACTCGCTCTGATGCCAGGATGCGCATAATGGCTCGCGCGCGCTGACAATGGCATCGTTAGCCGGCAGAGCCTCGGGGAAGCTTTTCTCTGGGGCTTGGAAAAAGGCCTAGATCCAGACTGAAAAGTGCTACGCGATCATTATGACGCTTCGGGCTTTCTGTATTTGTATTTGTATTGACTGACGCCGATGATGACGACGACGACGATAGGCTGCTTCCATTTTCTCTCTGTACATATATATATACATATATACACAGTCTGAGGGTGTGATGCTATATGTATATATACATATACTGTTGGCTTTGAGTTATTCGTTTCTTCGAGAGGGTGTGTGTTGTGTATATATACCTACATATATATATAGGTATCGAGGGGATATTGTGGCGCGAGCGATTTATGGATTTTGAATTATTTAGGGGGCTGACGCTTCACGTATATATATCGACGGGGAACGGATGGATTGGTTTTCGGCAGGTGGAAGCTTAGAGTGTTTCGCTTGAAAAAAAGTGATGTATACATTTTTGAAGCTATACACTATATTGTTTTAAGATAGATTAGTATACGTCCGCGCGTGATTCTCCACGGTATTACGTTCCCGTCATGTATTATGCATAGAGAAAGTTTTTCGAGATAAAATAAACTTTCGTCTTTTCACTTGGGCGCCAAGTTTTATATATACCTATACCCACCTCGCGAAATGAATTATTGAGATCGCTTCGCATATATCAGGTCGTCGTTCGCGAGTAAATAAACAGCTTCGAAAAATTACTCCTCGTTAAGCATACACATACAGGCGTTTACTGTAAATTTAATAAGGATAGTGCACTTGTATTTCGAGTATATATATATACAGCAGTGTAGCACGATTTTCGGAGTACGCTCAGCAGCGTACGTTTAATTAGCATATACAACAACGAGTTTTCCAAAGTTTAACGCTGTCCAAACGTACGCGTGTGTAACAGCATCAGCGCACTCGTTTCAGTTTGCAAAGTGAGTATGCAAACTCGAGTAAGATGGATCATCAAACATTCGAAAATTATATAAACAAGATTTTCTCTTCAGCCTCGAAAAAGGAATTTCCTGAAAGCAGCTCTCGTCGCGTCTAATTGAATATACACGCGCGGCTATGTATTTAAGTATATATACTCTCGTGCGCGAAGCATGCAATATCAATAACCCCATAAAAAAGAAGCTCGGCGCTAAAAAGGTGAAGCTGCAGCGCAGAGCAACAGATTGAAAAAGCTCTGACACATTGAGCTGCAGCGATGCGCTCATCCCTTATAGACAAAGCGCGGCGTCAACATTCACCGGGCGAATGACGTCCGAATGAGAGTCTCACTCGATCTGCCCCGGCATCATCCAATTAGAGGCTCGAAAAAAAGCGCGAAAGAAGAAGCAGAAGCTTCTCTCCTGAATGTATCGGGCCTCGAAGCAGAGGCCTTTATAAATAGGGGGGAGAGAGAGAGAGAGAGAAACGGCAGCTGACAGATTGCGCGGCATCGATTTTTGCGCTCTCGCGTCTCCTCTTCTGTTTCAGAGAGTGAACCCCAGCCGATGCAGTCGAGTTAAGCCTCTCTCTCTCACCCCCTCGCGATGTACCAGTCACTGACACTAGTCCCGCGCGCACTGACTGACACCGGAGTTAGGAGTAATTCGCGAGCTGCGCCGGGGCTTTTACCCCCTGCGCGACTTTTTTTTCTTTGCCCTTTTGCCAGAGAGAAAGAGTATATATATATCGCGCGACATACCGGTATGGCTCTGCTCTCTCTCTCTCTCTCTCTGAATCATTCGACGAGGAGATCGCGAGTTCTTTTTTTTTGCGAGGGAATGGGAAATTTAAAAAAAAATTGTGCGAGCTGCTGGGATTTGATGGAAATAAAGGGATTTTTCGAGATTCCGAGGTGTTTAAGGGTAAATAAGAGGAGGTTTTCAGTTCTGCGAGTGATCTGTGAGGGGTATTGACGGTATTGAATTTGCTTTTCATGTGAGTGAAAATGTTAGGGTGAATGTTTTGTTGCAGAAACTTTTAGTATTATATTTACTGATTGATTTAAAAAAATGCAATTGACGCCTCCATCAAAACAATGTCCGATATTTTTATCAGGGTATAAAGAGGCATCATAATAGTAGAGATAAATTATTCTTATGTAGATTGTCGCTTCACGCACCGAGAAAAATTAGTTCATCTGTAAAATAACTAATAAAAAATAGCAGATTTGAGTAATGTGAATATTTTTAAGATAGAATTTTTATTTTTTACTTTTTAGCATCCAATGCACAAAAATTGGCTTTCAGTTATTGGATAAAACTCCCTTGAGTATTCAGAATATATAAAATAAAATTTAACTAAAAATTATCTTTTTATAGGCATCATAAAACTCATATTTTTTACGTTATCTTTAATGAGCACTCTACTCAGACTATAAAATTGATAATTTTGATTATAAATATCGCAATGAATATCGATGCTAAATTTCACAGAAATTCGCAAAAAATTGAGACGCTTGAAACGTTTTAAATCCTAATTTTGAAAAGTTACACTTTTTATAAATCAAACTTAAACATTAACTTCTGTCTAATATAATTTTTTTCGTGAAAAAATGTAAAAATCTAACCATATGTGACCACAAATAATTAATTTTTTTTACCCACAATGAGATATAGAAATCCACCTTAAAAAGAAACTCATTAGACTAAACGACTTAACAACCACTACTTCTGTACACATTATGCAAAGTGAACAAAAAACGAGAAAATAAAAAATTGCAGGAGCACATTACGAACAAACAGAAATAATTTACGACGTGTTGATTTGCGTCGAATGAATAATTGATTACGAGCTACAACCTACATATCGGCAACAATAAATCAAAATTTTCCGCGCAGACATCGAAATTACGTTTATCACGTGACGTATTCAAAACTGGGCTAACGTCGGGTCAGGTCACATCGATCAGTATCAAAAATAATGCAGCAACATATTCCCGGAATAATCGAACCCGATATTGTACAATAACTCAAATCTCTTCTTTCTCTCTGGCCTCAATTTAATACACTTAGGAGTGAGCGAAAGCGAGCAGAACGTCGTTCATAATGCAATTTTTCCCCCGATGTATAAATGCACTTGCGGGATTCGTGAGAGACCGGTATATAGTAATCCAAGCTTGGTCGAATGGGAAATTTCTCATCATTAATCAAAGAACCGTAACGCAGGCAGTAAGCTCGAGAATAAATGATTCGGCTCCAGAAACAAAAGGAGAAGGATGAGAAAAAGAAAGAAAGCTGCCTTGGGGAGACCCGAATCGAATGAACGTTTGGCTGCTGTGGCGACTTTTCCTCGATTGTAATATGTTTTTATGAAATATATCCATTATACCGCGAAAAATCTGTCCTCGAAGTGCAAGAAAATAGCATTAGCCTAAAGTTTATACTGACGATTGCGTTATGATAACACACGCGAATGTTTATACACGTTTGCAGATATATTTCAGCGTTTGACGCAATATCTCCGAATGACAAATGCAAAGTGGAATAAGTAGTCCATTATTTCCAATAATCGGCCAAATATGCCAGATGAAGCTGAATGTGACCGGTCGTTTATTCAAACGACGGAGCTAAAGCGAGAATAATAATTATGCGGATTTCATTGTTGAATTTAAATCGGACTCTCGAATCGCGATCTTCCGACAATAAAGATCACTTCCATTATACAGCAAATCGAACGCGTGACTACTAAATAATCAAAGCGCGCTATACGTCGATTTTTCAAAAATTATAATAATATATATCAACGTGTTGCTTTTTCACCGAAAATTGAATTTCCCGCCACGAAAAAAAATATACAAAACCGCGGCATCCCGAATCAAATTTGATGATCAAACAACCCCTGCCATATAATAAATCCCATCGCAATAAATCCGAAAAGGCAACAATTCATTCGGCGCAGCCACGAAATAACGACCATATACAGAGCGAGGCACTTCCGTCACGGGGCACAAAATTTAGCCCCTAATAACCTCCCCCGGATTGATACCTCCTTAAAAGACACGAGCGACGCCTCAGGCGTAATTCGGTTAAGTCCCGCGGAATCCCGGAGTCATCGTATACACACATACATACATACGACACGACAAATGGTTCGTCGCGCGGATCTCGTCCCATAAAAGAACGAGCTCATCGTCATGAATCTCACCCGGTGTGTCTCGTTCCCTGGGGGGGAGAAGGTCCCTCGAAGGAAATGGCTTAGGGGAAGCTTGTAGCTCGTGCGTTGCAGAGAAACAAGACGCTAAATTCCGTCTTTTGTGGCGCGCTTCACACGCCTTAATATTCTTTCGCGAAAGAGACAAAAAAAAAGAAACAATACGAATATGAAAGAGAGATAGGTCTCGCTGGGCCAGCGCCGAGTCTTTGAAGATTAATTCGACGAGGGCCCTTCTCTCTTTCTTTTCTCTCGTTATTATTATCATCATCGGTGAAAATCCTGACGTTTCAGGATCCTTTTGTGCATTCTATTTGTCGCCGCCGCCGCCGCTACTGCCCACCACTGCCTTGTGTATATATAATATACGTGTATATATATGAATACACTCGACGAGATGGCTTTTCCCGGGGTAAAGTCCCTCTGCGGCCGTTTTATTCAGCGCTGCACTCGTTTCTGGATTCGCTGCCTCTTCGTTGTGTCTTCTTCTTCTTCTACTTCTTGTGTCGCTTCTTTCTTTTGCACCAGCGACTCTTTCATTTTGCTTCGAGCTCGCTGCAGCCGCGGCGACTCGCTCTCTCTGGCGGATTATTTGCGCGCTCGCGCTAGCGGCACGAAGCTCGAGTATTTAACCTCTTGTTTTTTCAAGAGCCTTGAGATAACAGTTGAGCGAACCGCACGCGACAAGCTACGGATGTTACGTCGAGTGTGAAGAGCATTAGGAATTTATGAATTGGATTGCTGTGAATTCAGTGGCCGCGATTTAAAAGGCGATGCCGTTTTGCCGGATGCTTCAGAGAAGAGGTTTTATTCTGATAGCTTGATATTTTATACTTGCGATTAGTAATTTAACTGAATTTGTAGTTTTTTTATCTAGAAATTAATTTGAAAAAATTTAAGTCACTTTTTCATTTATTACTTGAAAATTCATGATATATTTATCGGAAAATGAAGACTAATACAGACAATGTCATACTGAAAATGAAGACTAATACAGACAATGTCATACTAAAAATTAATTACGAACTGTGTTACTGAATTTAGTTGTATTGCAAGTTTGAGACTTTTAAAACTAAATTTGTTCTTAAATTTTGAAGCAATTTTTAACAAAGCATAACGGATTTAGAAAAAAACTATACATTTGATTTAAATAAAGTTCAACTAATATACTTTATTTAATTATTATAATTTTTATGCGAACTTCTGGTGGTGGGATTTTTTGTAGAAATATAATAGAATCACCAGAATAATGACTGCCCCAGAAAGAAAACGCTGAAAATGTGTCGCTATATGAAAACCAGCTCAGAAATATATTCAATTACATTTGAAATTTTAAACTTGCATTGAATATTATCCCCGTGTCAGACGCAAAAGAGACTTAATCTACTTAGCATAGCGTTAATATTCCGTCCCACATTCGCTGATTAATTTATAAAAACTTAAATGTTTTGAATTCATGCGCACCTTTTTGACGTACTTTGTACCCCGCTTTTAAAAACTTACTTATTATTCCAGAGGTCAAAATTTCTTACACCGCTGGGATTTTCTCTTTAGTCGTGTTTTAAAAATTTCAGGCTAAAAAGTTCGGACAAGCCGAGAGCTGAAACGTATTCCATTTCCTTTTTACAATATCAAACTAGTCGAGCGAAAATTACGTTATAGCAATAATATACAGAGAATCGGAAAATATTATACAGAAAAGGTCAATTAAACTAATTGCTCTCGGAGCAGCTCGTAAAAATGCAATAGACGTCGTAAAACAAAATGGGGAAAAATGTGCGGCTGTCAGTGTATATGTATGGCAATAAAAAATATAAGTTACGAGATTTTTGCGGTGCGACGACTACTGCCCCCGGCAGACGTCTGCCAATTGATTATATGAACTCCCCTCGGTGACATTTTCTGACATTTCGGTATAAGGTCCGATCTCCCCTCTTATAGTGTTCAGCGATGAGAGCATTCGATATTACCGGATTTTCTGCTAATCTCCCTCGGCTATGCGAGTTTAATTTGCTTTTGTTTGTCAGCCGCGAGGTGTATGAGTTTATACAGTTCTTTTTTCTCGCGCTGTTATATTTCCGAGGTATTTATATTTCTCGCGGGTTTAAAATATTTCATTTTTATGTTCGCGATTAATTTAAAGCTCATCTCACGTGTTATTCTGTATTATCGGTTTTCATTGCGATGCGATTCTCTGATTTATTAAAACATGATATTATATATACATAACGTATATCACGACAGACTAAAATTCTTAAAAAAAGCCTGCCTTTCATAAAATCATCGGTCAATCCCTTAATTCGCGATATCACATTGAAATCCCGTCCCCCAAGAGAAAAGAGAGAAAATTCGCTCGGGAAACCCGCATGAAATATCCCGACGAAACATTATCCAAAAAAAAATCTGACGGCCGGAGAAAAAAGTTGGCGACACGCGACCAATATTCCGCGACGTCTGTCGAAAATCTCGCGTACGTGGTAATCCAGTCATGCGCGTGTGTGAGTGTATGAAGAGCGACGGACACACATAATCGCGAAGTTACGAATCGCCCGCAGCTTTAAAAGCACTTCAATGGCTGCTTTACCATTCTGTTGGCTCGTTTTTTATTTTAAATTATTTTCACAGTGTCCTTTTTCGGACCGTGTCTTCCTCTTTCTTTCACCGTGTGTTTTGAACTTTTCTCTGATACGCGTATTCTGTTTTCTTGATTTTTTAAATAACCATCAGAACAATGCGTATTTTATTGTCTGTCTGTTAATTATTTTATTAATCTATTGGAACGAACATGCATAATTCTTGGAATCTTTGATTTTAAATGAGAAAATTTTTTATTTTCGCGCTAATATTCAAATGATCAAATTGCGTCTTTAAATCAGGGCTGTTAACCGGAAAAACTCAAATTCTTAATGATTCAATAATAAAGTTACTAAATTTTATAAAATTATAATTATAATATAGAATAAATTATTGTAAATCTCGGTCTTTTAATCGCCAAATTGCTCCTCTCCGCTCCTATAATCCACCACCCTGTTTTAAATACACTCCAGCACATCTAGCCATCAGTTTTTTCAAGAAAGGATTCTCAAACTCATATAACTTGCGAGGTAAAATACTAATTCCCGTAAAATTTTTCATCACCAGAGTGCGAAAAAATTTTCCCATGCAAAATTCACCTTTGTCTATCCCAACGCCAGCCATCTCGTTCTATTCCTTCTACTCTCCCGCACATTGTCTATATCCTGCTTTTAGTCCGTATTTTCCTTCTCTCCACATACACACGCATACACTGCACGACGTGTCTATATATATATAAGTATATGTATATGCGTCGCCGCTCGGTGTCTTTATCTTTCTCGCGTATACTTGGAAATACACTCTCGTTTCTATTGTATTTTTCTTCTTACATTTCCTTCAACGAGGTACTTGGTAAATATGCTCTCGATGTACCTGCGTGTCGAATATGGGATTCTCTCTCTTTCTACTGGCGTGTGGGGTTCGATGCCTTTTTTCCCTAGGCGGTTGCACGAGCGCTGGTGCAGAAAGATGAATTTTTTCGAGGGAATGCGGAAAAAGCGCCTTTTATGAAAACCGCTCGGGAAAGCAGATTTTAACGCCGGTCTCTCTGTCTGTTTTTTTTCCAGAAATCAATGTTGCGAGTTTGCAGCGATAGCATACGGAAAATCTGCGTTCGCTCTGAATTTTCGAAATAAAATAGCGCGTTGAAATTTTAAATTAAAAAAATATTCATCACAGGTATATAAAACTCGAACAATGCAATCAAGACAACAATGACCCTCGAAAAATAACGACTTCCACTTTTCGAAGAAACACAATCGGCCAAGAATCTCCGGCAGTAACTTTTCATTTTCGCCGCGGCGAAACAAGGCAATACTTCTCTCCCAACAACAAACCCCTCGAAAAAAAAGAAACAGATAACTCTCGGCCATCGCTTCGATATCGACCTGGAAGGCTTTGCAAAAATTGGCCGGACGACGGAAGCAGCCACATCTCCCAAAGCCGTGCCTAATTTGCTCCAGCGCCTCCATTCGATCTTCCCTTACAGACTTTCCGGCCTTCCGCGTCTCAAGAAAGCCGTCGTCCGATCGGAAACGCTTTCTTATTTATTCTTAAACATAGCTCAAGCTCACACACACACACGTTATTCTATTCTCAAGGATGATAACGTATATAACTCATTGTTGCGAGGAGCGCAAATTGGCAAACTTGGGAGGCAAAACTTGCGCGGCTCGCTCATAGAGGGCGCAACAATGAGGCGAAGAATGAAAAAAGCTCGGGATCTTTCATTCCGTTGCAGCGAGAGAAGTTTTGGGCCGGAAGCGATGCCGCAATTACACGCGCAACAAAGAGCATTGTTTAAGGGATTGAGCTTGGTAATAAGTCCGCGGAGTTTCGCCCTTTCGATTATTCTTGCGTGCGCGCGCGGTTATAGAGTCGAAGTTTATGATTATTCTTGAGATTCGAAAAGGCTGCTCTGATTTGACCCGGTTTTCTTTGCAGAGGGATAATGTATGCGCGAATGAGGCCGGTTTTCAGGATATTGTGATGGCCGAGGAACTTGATTGATTCTCAACAGTGAGCTTTGTTGTTGGTTTTCTTTTGATTCTGCTGGATGGAGTGAATGAAGCGAGAAATTTATATTGACGGCGCTCGCTTTGTTCAGGATATTTTTATTTCGAGGCCCTGTTCTAGAAATCTTAAGAACTGATGCATCTTAAGAATTTATGCCCAACAAATGTTAACATGACGTTTATCTAAACATTCTGGAAATACTCTGAACAGAATTTCTAAAAATACCTTATTTTTAAAAAGTTTGACCAGAAAT
>UCOJ01001317.1:0-34416 GCA_900474305.1 Cecidostiba fungosa | reverse complement strand
TTGAAATTCTCCAATCGGAGAGCTCGATTCCCGAAAATTCATAAAATTCAACCAATCAGGCTGCGCCATTTCAAAAACGTTCCATCAGAATACTTTACCGCCGAGTGTACATAGTAGACAGCTTTTAATTTTCGCCACCTATATAAGAGTAATATCAAATCACTGGCGCTGCTATAAACTGTGCGATCGCGAATACTATACAACTTGATTTGTTTACGCCCAATGTAAGTTATATCGTCGATGAGTTACTCTAAATTCGTTGACGTGGCAAACAGTTAGACCAGCGCATGCAGCAAATTCAGCGAGAGCCACAGTTATAAATTAGTACTTGGAGGAGTAAATTGTCAGCCAAACCATGCAGCAAGACAGGGATATAAAAGCAGCCCTGCGCACTCCCATCAACTGTAAGGGCGATAAACCAATTCACGTAGCTGCTGCAACGGGCAATTTGGACATATTTAAATATATCGTCAGTCACGGCGACAACATCGGCATACGCAACAATGACGGCAGGACACCGCTTCATCTTGTTGCGGAAAACAGCAACCAGGACGACATGCACAAGTACTACCAACTGGCCGAGTTCATAGTACTCGAGTGTACCTCAGACATTAACACGCCCGACAATAATTTAGAAACTCCTCTACACATGGCCACAAACTCGTGCAGTTACGACATTATCGATCTTCTTTTGCAAAACGGAGCGATTGTGAATTTCCCCAACTCCGAAGGCAAAACCGCGCTATACTTTGCCGTATCCAAGAACAACTTGAATATCATTAATCTTCTGCTGCGCTACGGAGCAAATCCAAGAACCCGTTGTGACAAAAAGTTCACCTGTCTGTTCTTCGCAGTACAGTCCGGCAGCCACGATATCGTCAGGACTCTTCTCGATTACGGTGCCGACGTAAATCAGGCTACCCGTAGTCTGATAGAAAGTATGGAAACCGCCATCATGTGTCGGCCATATTTAAACATAGCCATTGAGCGCAATAACGTTGAAATTTTTGAGCTGTTGATGAGAAGAAGACCCTATATCAATAAAGCACAGGACGCGAGGGGCAACGCTCCTCTGCATGTCGCTGTCAAAGCCGGACGCGAGCAGATGGTCAGGGCGCTGCTCCACAGTGGTACCAACGCCAATCAGCTCGACAGCAGAGGTATGCCGCCGATCTACATCGCACTCGAGAACAGACGGGACAGCATCTTCGAGCTGCTTCTTCAACACGGGGATGGATGGAAGACGAGGGGAAAATACGGCTTCACCATGATCCACATTGCCGTCACGAACTCGAACCTGAACATCTTGCGGCTTCTCTTGAACAAAGCCATGATAGACATTGGCTCACAGGATAACCGAGGAAGGACTGCGCTTCACCACGCCGTGAAGGCAAGAAATTTGGCTTTCTTGAATATACTACTGAAGAGCGGTGCTCCGGTGAACGTAAAGTGCAAGTCGGGGAAGACGCCGCTGTACATGGCGACCAAGAGCAACCTCATTAAGGTTTGCAAAATTTTGATAGAGAACGGCGCCGATGTGAACGCTAAGTCCAAGTCGGGCAAGAGTCCGCTGCACACGGCGACCGAGAGCAAATTCATCAAGGTTTGCAAAATTTTGATAGAGAACGGCGCCGATGTGAACGCGGTTGACCTCTATCTGCAAACACCTCTGCACTACGCAGTATTCAATCTCTGTCATGATGAGGCTGAAATTTTACTGCAGAATAATGCAAATGTGAACGCCCTTAACGATCACCAGGCGACTCCTCTCCATTACGCCGTCAAGTATCAGCTAGATGACATGATGCAGATTTTGGTCAGGTACAATCCGGATTTTAACATAGTCAGCGGCACCGGCTACAAACTGCAACATTTCAGCGTCATGTACAAATACTCGCATTGGAAAGGCGATTTCACAGAGGAAAATAGTGTGTTCATGGCATTGATGCGTGCAAACGTTGATTGGGAGGTGAAGACCCTTAACAAATACGAGTACACTCCACTTCACTGCGCCGTAAAAAGAGACTGCCGGGAATTTGTCAAGCAACTGCTGCTGTACGGAGTCAACGTTAATTCTGTAGATAAAAAGAAAAGGACGCCTCTTCATCTGGCAGTGAAATATTCACGTTTCGGATGCGTCATTGAGCTGCTGCTTCACGACGCTAACGTTATGGCGCAGGACATCCACGGCAAGACTCCTATCGATTACCAGAAGGCCACCTATAACTTCAGTCGCCTAATCAACAAGAACATTATCAAGAAGACATTGGCTGGATTCAAGGTCCCTTACTTAAAGATCGAATGTATTTATAATAACGAAGAAGAAAAGGAAGACGCCGAGAAAAAAATGTCCGAGTTCACTGAGCAGTGCAGTGCCGAAGCCGCGAGACTGAAGGAAACCAAGTTCAACGAAAACCTGAGCTATTACGAGTTCCTTAGGTTACCGATCAGGCTCTTGGTCAAATACGTAATGAAGACAGAGGTGACTAGCGTCTTCGAGCAGAAAATTCTCGAGAAGAGCTTTCCTATCTATAAGGATATGCTTGAGAAGTCTTACTTTATTGGAAAGAGATACGCTGATCATATAGATAAACTTAAGATGACAATTATGATTATCACGAAATTTAGATTCGATCAGGATACAGTCGAAAATATCGCGCAAAATTTTAATTTGATGGAGATGAGGAATTTGGATGACCTTGACAAATGACAGCTGCGCCATTGGAAACATAAACACGGAATCGTAGAAAATTGTTTAGAATTGTTTGTCTTGTCTTGAATATTTGTCATATTTATTAATATAACGTGTAGCTCGAAATTCAGTTTTTAATACTCGTCATATGATCTCTGTTTGATATGCATTTTTTATTATCATTGATTATGATGTATATGTAATAAGCATAAGTTTTATCAGTTTTGTTTATCGTTAACGTAACTATCAATCTCTATTCACAAAAATATTATTGTAAATGTGCATTTTCTACGATATTCGTGCAAACATATAATTATATATATATGTTACAAGAAGCATATACATTTTAGATTTCTTTTAGTCTAAAATAAATATTTGAAAAGAAAACACAACTATGCCTTATATTTTTTTTCTACCTCCAACTTGAACTTTTTCCATTTGCCTTCGACAAAAAAAATTGCATGCAATTCAGTAATATACGTATACTTGCACGAAAAGCTCGGCATAACGAAATAATCAATTCGTATGGAACAACGGCCAATTGACATTCAAATACCAGCTCGAAATGAGTTATACTGCGCTCCCACACTTGCATATATGCAATCACACACCCACACACGCGCTTACCTTATGCGAATTTCAAACAGTCCGCTTCGACCACTGCAACGTGAAGTTGGCACAGTAGCAGTAAGCTCTCCTCATCACCGCGGTCAATATAACCTACAATATTCGAACATAACATAAGTACACCGCAATAACATTCTCTTATGCAGATAAGTGTACACGTATTACCTCCTTGTCAGTCGAAGCGCCTCTCACCTCCCTCTTCTTACGTAAGTTCCCGTGGCGCGAGTATAGGAAGCCGAGAGAGGCGTATAAAAAAAGGACGAGATAACGATGTCGACGTCAGGCCAGCAGCAGCAGCAGCAGCAGAAGCGAAGTATTAGAGTAGCAGCCGCCGAGAGCTGTCGGAGAGATGAGCAGCAGTGCCGGCGAGATTGCGCGCGTCCGGGTCCTCTTCTTCGCGAAAGCACGTGAGTTGGCCGGTATCAAGGAGTCCGAGCTCGTCCTGCCCAAGATTCTATCGTCCGGAGAGTTGAAGGAACGCCTTGTGAGGGACTTTCGTCTGGAGAGTATACGGGACGTTTTCATACTTGCGCTGAACGAGGAGTTTGTCGAGACCGACGTGAGACTGTGTCTCAGCGAGAGAGACGAAATTGCTGTTATTCCACCGCTGAGTGGAGGTAATGATCCTGCAATGATAATTAATTAGTCTATTTTTTCGTGGAGATTATGTTTTTTTTGGGTGGCATCTGAGTTAATATAATTTCTGTTTAAGGGTAACACGATGGCAGACCTCAAAGATTTTGTTGGTCTTCAGTCGAGCCAGTTAAATATCAACGATATAATCCAGATTGTCATATCTCCAAACTGTGGGGCTGTATCTTCCTTTATTGGTACTACAAGAGATAATTTTGAACAGAAAAAGGTATGCTTGATAAGGAATATTTCTCTATGTAGATAGCTTTACTTTTGAGAAGATTAGATTAATTTTTATCTTTCTTAATTTAACGTTTTTTTCTTATTTACAAAGGTTGTCAAACTGGAATACGAGGCTTACGAACCAATGGCTGTCAAAGAGATGATGTCAGTTTGCAACAAGATTCGCTCTCAGTGGAATATTGAGAAGATAGCCATTTATCATCGTCTAGGTGAAGTTCCTGTCACAGAGGCCAGTATTGTTATTGCTATTTCCTCACCGCACAGGCAAGAGTCCCTGCAGGCCGTGCAATTTGCCATAGATGCAGTGAAAACTTCTGTACCTATATGGAAAAAAGAAATATATGAGAATGATGAGCCTCAATGGAAAGAGAACAAGGAGTGTTCTTGGGCAACAAGTAAATAAATTTATTTGCTTGTTTCGTAGAGAAAAGTTGCATCCCAAAATGATATAAAACAAAAGTTGTTTATTTTTTTATGACTTGTTGCATTTTTAATAATTGCTATGAAACTATGACAGTATTCTTGTTGTTGTACTTATATAACGAATCATAGTTGAAAATTGCATAATATATCTATGTACAAATAGTTTATATAAGATCAAGATATCTGGATATCAAACTTGTTACAATGTGCAATATATATTTAGACTTTTGTTTTACAATTTACAAAATTAATAAATTTTTTCATAAAATAACTGCTATTAGATTCAAGACCTCTCCACTTTGATTTGTTTAGATGTTGCTCAAATTAAGGAAGTGGAACCGATTCATAATGCAATGAAGAAAGGTCATCATCATCATCTTGATAGAGCAGATAGCATTACTGTGGACGACGTGGAAATAGATATTGATAATGTTTGTGGTACTGTAGAAATTACTTCTGAATTGCCTAATGAATTTGACAGCATTGGCCAATACAGTGATGGTAACAAAACGGAAGATTGTTCGATTGATCCAGATCAGATTCAAATAAAAGCTGATGCTGCAGAGCTTAATCGTAGAATAGAATCTTTTATTTCACGCAAGCGAGAACAAGTAAATATGGTGAATATTCAAGAATTTTGTACAAACAGGTTAGCCATCTTGTTACGAAAAAGTTTTTGATAAATCTTAAAAATAGCGTTGTTAATAATATAAAATTGTTTCATCAGTGCCCAAATTCAAGATGACAGCGATGATGGAACATGTGCCAGAGTAAATGCAATATTGATAAGACGAAAGGACTCTAAAAGTCATGTAAAAGGTAAAGATGTCTGCGGTATTAAACAATATATCAAACAAAAACATTGCTTTTGTTATCACTAAATGTATTGATAATTCAGTTCACAGAGTATACAACCAGTGGAGTCAACAAAATGTTAAGCCAACCATGCTAATTAAGTCTGAAAAGGAGTCAAGTGACTTTCCACCAGCTCTTGAAGAGCGATTATCGACAACTGAAAAAATATTAGGTATTAATAAGCCAGTGCCACGTGATGTATATGAAAGAATAAAAAAGATAGAAGATCGTTTGTTATTTTTGGAAAGCATATCTCCTGAATACAAAGATTTATGGGTAATTTGCAATTTAGATTACTTTTTTTGTACTGAAAAAATTTGCTTTAAAATTAATTTAATTATTAATCTTGAAGGCCATTGATGATGACTGTGATAGTATTAAAAGTTATGATGATAATTCGGATGAAAAAGTAGAAGACAAGCCAAACAGTAAACCAATAAGAAAAAGGGTGAGTTGAGTGTTAAAATATATGAAGATTTAGTTATTTAGCATGTGACATGTAATATTTTTATTTTATCCGTATTTTTTTAGACCTATTCATCAGCAGAACTAGATTCAAAGTTACATGAATTAGAAACTAGGTATGGAAAGAAAGCTAAATAGTGCTTTATCAAGGAAAGTCATCGCAAAGCACTGCAAATGCTTTCAGACATGATTCTTTTCATTAATAATAAGGCACGTTAAAGTTTATTTATCACATTGCTGCATAGATACAAAGTTTTGAAGATGATTCAATCATGCTTTTCGAACAAGTTTGTACAAATACCTTAAGTTTTTTTTGTTGTAAAAAAAAACTATTTATAGTTCTATCCTAAGTGTACTACAGTAGTCCACTTATACAATTTGCTTTTTAGATTTTTATACAAGAAATAAACGATTTTTTAATTTTTATAAGCAGTTAGTTTGTTAAGATGTACTATATTTTTATAAGAATAAATCCATTGTTATAGAATCAATGAAAACCCATGTTATGGCTTGTACAAAAATTTTATTTTTATTAGTCAATTTCCGCAAAATATCCAAAATGCTTTTTCAATTTCTATTCAAAATATTTAGATGCTTTTTGACAATCTTTCCACAAAAATTATTTAGATGACATTATGGTATTTCATACTGCAGGCCTTACATTTACACTTTCATAGGAACTATTGACGTTAAAACAAGGTAAAAATTGTTTTTGCTGCTTAGCTGTTTGAAGCATAATATTACACAATTATATACGATGTCGCCTCGACGCCATCTACGATCGGTAACCGAACTGAAAGCGCTCGAAGCGCGTTTTTCGAATACTCGCTGATAAATTTAAACTCATATAAATGAATAGTTAATGATTTTGTTCTGTTCATCAAGCTTTATTAATTTTACTAATGTTCGAACAATTCTAGGATAATAAACCCTGCATCAAATGAAAGACTATTGTACACGATCAATGCTCCTACATCGCATTTTCAAGCCACACATGTTTTTACAACTTTTTTATCATCGCATGATGGACTTGCCGACTATCGATTCCTTTTATGATTATATGTGTAGCTAAATACATTATATCGAACAAGGCGCTATCATTAACAACCAATGCATATAGTTAACCATCGGCGACACACACAAAACAACACACAGGCATTAGCAGAATGCCTTATCAAAGGGGTCCTGCACCACGCCTCCTTAATCTACCTCCGCATGCAACGCAATCGTTCCAAGCGCATCTTCGTGTAAAGGACGTAAACCCAATGCGACATGCATCTAATCTCCATCGGTCGCATTTACACACCCACGACTGCATCAGACGCAGTTCCACAAATAGGCGTCTCTCTGTATAGAGATACGTGTCGTGCTATGCTGCAGCGAAATTCAAATCGTCCGAGGTGTGTCGAGCCGTGCGCATTATAGACCGAGGGCGGCATGCGTATATATATATTGAAACTCTCCGCTGTCTCGCGGTGACGTAACTTTACAGCTTGTTTAATTTTTACATATAGTTATGTTATTTGATAAAGCGTTCTATGTATTATAACTGATAGAAAGTTACTGTAAATATAATGCGCAGTGTTTTATATTAAACCGCCCACGCACTCAAATAGCCATTACCCTGGCAACACTTTATACATCGTGGTTGCCCCGAAAATTGCGCTATCCACGTTCTCATATGTGTACATACATACATAGCCGCCTACTCGCATATTATATAGGAGTGTCCCTGCGGTGGACAGTGACAGAACGAGCGGAAAAATGCACTCGACGAGGCCAGTCGGCTCGATATTTAATATACGCGGCTGTCCGTATTTCTCTATATATACGAAATGTGTAACGCGAGTTTGCCTCTATATAATACACGCGTCGCCGGAGCTTTATGACTCTCGTGTCTATATATGTGCGTATAAACGGATACGTAGGATATATATTAAACGGGATGGCGATGGGGGTATTTGAAAACCGCCTGCGCGCGAGCGAGCGGCTAATTAATATGCGAGACGGCTGCGTTGCATTCGTATTGACCTAACACATTAAAGTGTATAGTCCTGGCTAAAATGTAGTCGAGCTGCTGCGGCGCGGAACGCTGCGAGCTTGATGGTATGAGGGGCGGCTTCGACGTGTGTGTTCCTTATTATCGTTTTCAAACTTGGCTCGTTATAAGTTCAAAGTTTGTAGGTCGTATATACTTAAATTATTTTTTTCGTTTTCGACTTTGAGTATATATATATATATTTTTTTTAATTACAGAGGAAAAAGTTGAACGCTCGTTAGCGCGTTTTCATAAGCATCGAATATAATTGAACTTTCTAATAAGCATCGTGCGATGCTTTCGTTTTAATTTGACGTGCGAGAAAGTGCGCATTTTTGAATTAATACGTATATGGTTTCACTTTGAAAAGTGCAGGTATCGTTTCACTATAATGCAGTGAATTTCGATAAAATCAAAGCAAAAGCGTGTACAATTTGTTCATGAATATTCATAGCTTAAAAAGAAAAACAACGAGTATAGTTCCGTATAGAGATTCACTCCGCCGTGCAACGTAAACATCGAGTCTCCGAAATAACACGTTCCGTATACTGATCTATACTCTACTACGACGGGAAAGTACAGCTTTAAAAATATACGGCTGCAAGAAGAAGCGCTAAGCCCCCAAAGCCTAAAAAAAGAGCCTAATCGAAAGCAATTACAGTAGTTGTGGGACTCCTGCTGTTACCGCTTCTGTCCAAGTGGAGCCGTATACACGATAGAAATTACTGTGTACGCGGCTTCCAACCCCGTTTGTCGTTCTAAACAGGGCCACCCCCCTGTGAGGCTCTTTTGCATTTGAAATTCAATAGGCTCGTTTGGTCGTATTAGTAACTGATACTACAGAGCTCAAATTGGCCGTTTTATCGCCAAACCGACAACAACAACTTAACCTACAAGCTCGTGCTGTAACTTAACCTATAAACAAGCCGGTAAGAGAGCTCAACAAAAAAGTAGAAGAAAAAAAAACACATACAATCTCTTCTCCAGCATCGCCATCCTCGAAAAGTCTCCACCGCGGCTGTATTACTTATCCACGACATCGAGGCACGGACTCCCGCGCAAAATCCTCTCGCGCGCCCGCATAAAACACTATAAGCTTACCTATATACATATATATCGCGGCGCCGCGAAAGAGAGAGAGAGAGAGAGACAGTTCTCTCGCGCGTTAGTTCCGCCCTCTGCAACCAGACGGCAGTAGTCCTCGCGCGGCGCACACACATAGACGGTGTGTATTATATGGCCGCGACAGCGGCTGCTGCTGCTACTGCCGCTGCTCTCAGCTGCGCCTGCTCGCGCTCACAGTCAATCCGGCATCAGCAGCAAGAACGAAATACCCGCAAGGATGCCGCAGCCGCCGGCAGCAGTAGCGCGCCTCTAGCCCCCCTTTTCCCCGTATTCCCTCAGTACTCTGTATTGTATATACACATACATCACGCAAGTTCTTATATATCGAGAGGATATAACAGTGGTGCAGGAGCTGAGAAAAAGAAGTGCCTCTGTGTTGTGCGCGTTGTTATATCTGTGAGGCGACGGTTTGTTGACGACCAGGAGGACCACGGCGACGGTGAGTTTCAGCCTATCTCTCTTTCTCTCGCGCAACGCGACAGATATTGTGTATATGTATATATACTCTGCAGCGGCGCAACCCTCGCGGTCCAGTTCCTCTCTATCTAGCTCTTGCGAAATTTCTTTGATATTTCAACAGCTCGCGAGGATTCAAGGTCCTTCGGACTGTAAACAAACGATCTTCTGCTAGGCTGTTTCTAACCTTAATCTCTCCGGCGAGTTAGTTGTCCGAATTTTCAGGGAGGACGAGGAGGAAGTGTGTATGTGTAGCTTTCTTATATACACGGTATATGTATATAGAGGGGGAGAGAAGGTATATAGTTATACGACACGCGGACGGCGGCGGCGGCACGTCGTCTGCCACTCGCATGACAGAGACTCTCTTCCGTCTGGTATTCGTGTGTGTGTCATGCATGCACACATTTTTTCTCGCCTTTTTCGGACGTTGACTCGATGAAAGTCCTCGCGTTTACTTATGGCTTTTTTGTGTGTATACATAAGCTATATAAATTCACGCTCCGAATCGCGGAGAGAAAAACTATATATACGCGGGCAGCATGGAAACGAGCTAAGCGGGCCGTTAGAGTAACTGAATTTTTTTTTTCTTTCTCTTGCGGCACGTGCTAGCCAGTATAGTATATACCTATGACTCCGAAATTTTCCTCTTTAAATGAAAATTTAAAGGCCCGCTTCGGCGTCACGTCGATATTTGGCTTACAGCCCCTATATACGTGCGACGTTTAGGCAAGTATATATATATACACGTGTGCGTGAATGACTCGCGGAGGGAGAAATAAGGAATAGTCGAGGGGGAGAGAGTTTGTGCGAGCGTCGTGAAAACGTCAACGACGCCGGTCGAATCGCACACGATGTAGGCCTTTTTTCGCTTTGCTTTTATATATATAATATACTGTGTTGTACCGGTGAAATAATTTTTTTTTTCAAGTTTTATTTAGGGACTGCAGGCGATAAAAGAAAGATTAGGGGAATCGCGTACTTTGAAGAGTTTTATTACTCAGCTGTGGGTGTGTATATTTAGACACTAAGCCTGCGTGTGATCCTGAGCTTTATCTCTCAGGAACACGGGATGTAGTTCGTCGGTTTTAGCGTATATATAAAAACGTCCGCACATTTATCAGGCTCTTCCTTCTTCGATTTGTCTATTATTTTCTTAAATTAAACTCGTATATACACACAGTGACTAACTCGCGCAATTACGCTAATAGCGGATTATCGCGGCAATTTACATAACTATATCTGACGCTTGATATCCGTCAAGTCCGACTCCTCTTCCTATATATTATTGCTTCTTTTGAGAAAATCAAATCACTTTTCAGCGCCAGTGACTCACTTGTGCCGCTACTTGTTTTTCAGTATACAGGAGCAAGTATAATAATGTGATATGGAATTCCAAGTTTATTTTGATTTTAAATTGTGAGTAAAACTGTCAAGGTTGCTGTACGTGTGAATTCAATGTTTGTATTGATCTGACTGTAAGCACTCACACGCTGTCGCTCGACTCGTCATGACGCTATTATCGATCCGAAGCATAATTAGTTGTAATGCACCGTCTATTACGGCTAATCAATTGATTATGCAACCCGATGGGATTGATCTTTCTTCTTTTTTTCATCGACTAATGAGATGATTAACGTCGAAACGCGGTAATGCAAATTGTCATCTCGTTAATTACAGTTTTATACCGACGAGTAATTCATTTGATTAAGAGAACGTTTGTTATAAATATATTCATTTTGTACATTAGATACGAGCGGTGATGCTTTGAGAAAAAGCGTGGACGAACCTCAATTTCTGTTTTCCCATCAAGCTTCTCGTCGTCGTCCGAACAGAGGAGTCAGTCATGCCTAAAATCATCATCTCGATGATCTGTATAAATAATGAGAAATCAAAGGCGCCGTTGCCTCTCTTTTCACTGTTATCAGAGCGCAACGCAAAACCGGCGCCAGTTTTCTGTGCTTATATAAACTCGATTTCTGGGACATAATTCGAGCTACATTGACCCTCCCACTTTTCGTCAATAAAACAGCACTTTATACTTTTCTGCCTTTTTCTCGTGCTATCAGAGAAACTGCATATACCTGACACACAATAGATATACATTTCAATTATACAGCTAGCTCATGATAAGCTTTGACACATGTTTCTCAACACACGCGAAAGTTTCTACTCGATGGCGGATAGATTTTACAGCCACTTTTTTTGCTTCCAAAAAAGAAAGTCAGACAACTATATAACTCCCCGAAAAAAAGTCGGAATTTTCCATCGTGAAAAGTCCAACATCCTCTTCATCCACGCTCTCTAGCCGGCAGGCATGCGTCCATCGCACTTTCAATATCGCAAAAAGCCTTCCTATACATATACAGAGACTACACGCGGAACTCGAGTGCATCGGACGATCATCGAAGCAGCGCAGCTCAGCCGAGCGTCGAGTGGGTATTATATACATATACACAGATCGGAGAAGCCTCCTGCTAATATTACAGCGACGCCGCACGTGAGAATGAACAGCTGTGCGCTCGCACTATCGCCTCGGGATTTATATTCGGGACTTTGGGATCTTCTTCTCTGCGGAGAGAAATATGCAGGCTCTCGTCTATTTTTGCGCTCGGTGTAGGCGCTGCTAGTCGGCGTAAATAAGTTTTCTTTATTGCGGTTCTGTCTGCGCTGGGAGGGCTTGATTTTTAGTGCGTGTGTGATTATTAGTTTGAGGAATTTTGGTGTATTAGGGAGAAGAGGATGTTGCATGTGGTGATTCACGGGATATTATTAGAGTTTTCGACTGACAGGCACGGTAAGCATTCGTTCGCGCGGGATGAATAAACGATGTTCGTGCGTATATACGGAGATTCGAAAGGGATCGCTAGCATTTTTCTCTTTTATATTAAACAAAATTATTAACCGATATTGGTTAACGTGGAAGTTGGGAAACCAGCAATTGTCGTTACGCAACTGACGAATACTTTCAGATGTTAGCGACCTTTTGCGCTCGGATTTCAGTGTAGCGTAAAAAACCGCGAAATCCAAGCGATCGGATTAAAACGTCTCGCTATAGAGAATCAACACAGTTTTTTTCCATTTCCCTCGAAAGAAAAAAAAGCAGCGCAATTACGCAACACTAAAATCAAGCCAAAAAAAGAAGGACCAGTCATCGCGGATCAATCATAACATAGAGCCCAAAGAAAATCAGATAAGCATTATAATTCAGTGAGAAATCGGTACGACCAAACGCGCGCGTGCAGCACTATTCGAACGCGGTATAATATCGATTAGGAAACTTCCAAGTTTAACGCTTCCGGTTTCGCCATGGCGCCCGCATAATTTCCCAGTTTCTAATTTTCAATCGCGAACAGTAGCCGAGCTCGTAACGATCGTCCGGGAAGAGATTAAACACTGCACGTGTGCAAGCTGGATTAAAAAGAATTTGTTAGAAGCTGAGTACATGTATAGACTAATACTACTGCTCGAGGTTATTGCCAGACTATAGGCTTTGTCAATGAGGCTGTTATAAGCGTGTATAGCAATGTGTGTGATTATACCTGTGAACTTCAATTATACTGTGAGGATAAGTGGATAATTTTACGAGATGGTTGGATATTTCTTTAAAACTGAACGTAATCACAGCCCAAAAGTCAATTCGTTTTTCTCCTAACAACGGCACAAAAACTGTGAGATCAATGATTCACGTCGATGACTCCTCGGTATTCAAAGAAAGAAAAAAAAAGAAATATCGGTCGTCGAACCGCGTCGCCGATTTCCCGCTCGAAAATAAATCCTTCCTCGCGGAAGAACTGATGCGTTTTGTAGCAGTTCGACGTTTTAAAACAAACCGTGTCACTGGAGCGCGCGAGCTTCAAGATTGATTGTGTTAAACGAAAACGATTAAGCCCTGACCTTTTTTTTGTGTTCGAGCTCGCAGGCGCGCTTCTTCCTTCTTTCCTTCCGCTTTCTTGGCAGCAATAACTCGATACTCTTTATCTCGCTTTATTTTGTCTTATCTAATTGCCTCGAGGCTTTCTCCGCGTCCATTGTATTGTACTCGTGGCTTCTTGCTACTTTTGTTATATATTTTGCGATGGAATGACGATTATACGCTGGCGATTGAATGTCCGTTGGGAATTTATTTGTAGCCTTTTTTTTATTGACGGACGAGAGTGGAAATCTTTATTGTAGTTATTATTATTATTATTATTATTGTATAGCGTCGACATCGGTAACAATGAAAACGACAACTTGCAAGGTAAAAACTGTCTAATGCAGCAGGTCTGTAGGAAATTGAACTGTCTCTGCTTGGTGCTATAACTAATAATTTCTCGCGTCGATCTATTATTACTCTAGACTCGACACACGTATATATGTGTATCGATCGCAAAGTCGAGAGCAAACGTTTCTTTTTCAGAAAATTAATAACGTACATTCTTCTTCCATACCGCCGAGTGAAAACGTAATTTAAAAGTTAGAAGGGTATATCTATACACTTGCGTATTATACATATATAAAAGCGCTTTGTAAAACGATAGCATCTCTTGTTTGCGCTTTGCTAGCCATTTGTAACAATTATGCAGCTGCATGCAATACAGAAAAATAATTAGGACGCAATTTGTTTATTCATAAATGGCTTACCCACGCATTCATACACTGAGAAAAATATCTGGTTAGTCCCATAAATTTGTGACTGGACGATTTTTTGAGTATACGTAACCTTTTCCGTGAGTAGGGAATACATTTGAGTATGCTCTACTATTTTTCGAGTACGCTGTACTCTTTTTCATATAAGAAGACGCATAACCTCAAAATCTGGCACGTAGAATAAAAGTCCTGTATACTATTAAAACCAATAATTTTTTCTATAAACTAAGTTTTTACAATGTATTTTAAACATTTTTATTACGAATGAATAACAATTTTTTAATTTTTCAATAATAACCAACATAGTAAAAACAGTGAGTTACTGCTACTTATACAAACGAGTAGACCTAACTTATTCGTCTTTACGATACTATACTACTTACAAACGAGTAGACCTACCCATTTCGTCTTTGCGATTTGTTTTTAGGTACTGTCTACCCGTTCAATTTAAGGGATTACCCAAATATTTTTCTCAGTGTATAGCTTCTCTAAATCCTCTCCATTCTCGTAATAGCTCATAAATCTTATTCGATAAAAGCTTATAGAACAAAAGTTTTCGTTGAATTATCAACCTCGGCGTACAATATAATCGACCTGATACCTGCGAAAAGGTTTCGTATCCCAATTACACTTACCGGAACGAGGGCCAAGTTTTACAACCTCCAAAAAGTTAGCCAAATCCTCTTTATATATACATCTACGCCACACGTAATTACCGAGTGATGCTTTGCTTCCCCCCGAAAATTTCTCCAGGGAAATGACGCTCCATAAAGTTATACTTTCAGTGTACATTATATACTCCGAACTTCGATTTCTTGGTATCCGTAGAAGCCAGATCCATTAAGTCCCAGAGGAATCATTCTGTGTACTCCTCGAAGCGGCAACTTTCAAGCATCGTTTATTTTTAATAAGGAGGACTGCTTGCGCTCGGTATACACGTAACTCGTTGGACTCTACAATAGGCCGAAACTCAAGCGGGAATATATGGCGAACACCTTGAGACGGGGTTGGAGGCGACCCCGTTTTTTTCTTCTTTGCTTTTATGTTGTTGCCTTGAAGGCGAAGGCAAATGCTAAATGATTCGACGAGTTGACTTAGAGCTGTTGTCTCTCTGTCGATGGTCATTCGTTTTCTATGTATAGGTATACTCACCCTTTCATTTATGTTTATTGCGGCTACTGAGGTCTTTGCACATGGTTTTATAGACCTGCTGTAAAAGCTGTGTTTAGGTTGCAATGTCTCACCTTCGGAATATTCGATTTCTCAGTGGACTTTACTGCGAGATTTAGAATTGAAATGGCTCATCGCGTTGATGAACTGCACTACTAATGGATCTTCATTATTTAGAGTGCCGAGAGAGTATTAAGAACCGTCTGAAAGAGAACAATAGCTTCCAACTTCTCCATCTTTTCCTACCCCGCAATAGTATCAAATTACAAGATTTCAAAGTTCAGCTCCCCGCAATCAACTCTTACTACACAGCCCACGATAACTATCTCCTTATATTAAATAACAAATTTAAAGAAATAAAAACAACTCCACCACAAACTTGCTCAACATCAGTTTACCCGACACCTGCTCCCATCGTCAGAGAGAAAGAGAAAAAAAGCACCCCGTCCATGAATATAAGTCGGTTAGCGCTCCCCCACCTGAGCTTCCATGCACACGACAACTCGGCGGCATTATTTCAGTCAAGTTTACGGCCGCGGTCGATCACATCCCAACGCCGCCAACGGCTAAAACAAACTTTCGCGGTATGCGCCGCCCCCGCGACGACAAGACAAGAGTATACCATACCTCCTCATAGGTAGAGACACGGCAAACGTCGAGCGGCCGCCGCGAGCTGCACTTCTCTCTGCTCTCGTGCTTATAAAGCTGGTTATCTCTTTCGTATAATATTAGTTTACACGTGTTTCGGTGGATCGCGTGTATGTGTGTCGCGTTGAATTTTTTTGAATTTTTAATCAGCCTTTTTCGCGCCTATTACTACTCTTATCGATCTATTTGTGCGACCATTTGTGAATCATCATGAGTGCGACCACGATTGAGTGGCGACCACTAGATTACCACAAGAAGATGCGTAAACCGACGATAAAAATAGTCCGCATTAAAGTCAAGTAAGTCGCCGTATATAATGATACTCATGCGTATAGATCCCTTTTCTACAAAAATCAAAATATTATAAAGATTACTATACCAATCTAAACTTTTTATCTGCCGTCCCGCGATCTCTGGTATATAATATTCAAATCGAATAAAAAGAGCAACGATCCGCATTAATTTTCCCTATATACAGTAGTTCAGTCTGTCAGGGTCTGTCGATATATGGCAATATTCAATTTGAATTCCGGCGCGCAAGATCGCGTGACATAATCTCCGCGCGCTACTTAGCATTCTCTTCGTGCGCAATCGATCTTCTCTCTCTCTCTCTCTATACTCTTAACGATTAGAGCAAAACTTCACTCATTGGCTAATGTACATCCCGCTTGAAACTGTCCGAAGGAATCATAGCTTCTTTTTTTTGTAACGGCAATTGGAGTTCTGTTATAATAGACGAAGGCTTACTTCCTTCCGGTATAAGTTTTGATCCTTGAGCTGAGAGTGACTTCTTGACTGATCGGTTTTGTGAAGAATATTATACATTGCATCGAGAGTGAATTGATTTTCCGAGGAAAAGTGTTGTCCCGTCGGTGAAATCGGCAGTGTCTTTTACGGACACCCGGTCTCGTTTTTTTTTCTCTCTCTAATTACTCGCTGCATCGACCTTTACTCGCGGTTAGTCAGCGCAGAAAGCTGGTCACCTCCTTACAGCAATTTTCCTCTCGATTCGCTCTATAATAGAAACATCATCCGAATCATCAACAGCGAATCATATGCACTCCAGTCATTCATTCGGCGGCAACGATTGCCCTTTCGTTATTTCTGCTATACTACATCGTCGTTCGTGATGATCCGAGCAAACGTAAAATCGATTCGCGTCAAAGCTCGCGACACGTACGTGTCACGCGATGCTCGTTTATGCTGCGCCTATATCCAGCTCGCGTCTACGAGCGAGAGAGTTGACAAATGGCCTTAGGACCGTTTAAGGTACACTCTGTCTCTATGTGTGTGTGTGTGTGTGTGTGTGTGTGTGCGAAGGAGAAACTCTCGGGGAGACCTGTTGTGTCGCCGCTGAATGAAGACGCCGGATCTTGCGCATTTGCATAGATAGCGGTGAAGGCGTTCATGCTTAAAACGATGTGTCGGACGTTGCACACATAACGATGATTATTCCCGGGAAGTGATATTCTGATTTTTTTCTTCTCGATCGAGTCACGTGCAGAGTCTTGTTTCAAGCTCACGTGTGTGGGCGTCGCGTTGTAATAGGTGCGATAAAAACTACTCGATGAAATTACTATATAAAGTAAGCAATTGGGTTAACGCTTCGTGTGTTATAATCTCGGCATCATCGAGGTGAATGCATAGTCCGCACGTAAAAGCAGGATCATTAATAGCGATTAGACTGCCGGTGTATCAACTCAATCGGTACATGCGCGCAAACACACACGAGTATAGCTTCGATCAAACACACACCTCGCTACTACCCGTTCATTAAAAAAAAAAATAAAGTGAGAGAATCAATAGAATCAGTAGAGATTGTGTCTCGAAATCTCCGAACCACCCCGTAAATAACCCACCACGCAAATATTTCCGTCTCAACCGCCCACTATGCAAACCTCTGCGCTTGCAATCTGGACTACCGATCTTTCCGGCGTCCGGCCATTAGACGAAAACGAAAAGCGATTCTGCATGAGCTCCCGACGAATAGATATCCATCCGTACACACACGCTTTCTCGCTTGCACTATGCACACCACCTGTAAGCTCCATGAAACCAGGCCGCTGCATAGATAAGTGTTTATCAGCGCACGACTTATACGGCTCTTATCATCTATATACTCTACACCCGCATGCGAGGGTGTGTATATTATATATGTAGATAGATGTAGAGAAAGAGAAAACTATATATAACGGTGAAAAAAAGTGTATAATATTATAGCGAGACTTTTCTTGTGTGTTGCCGTTGGCATTGTTTTCGAGGTGGGCGTTGAGACCCAATTATAACGCAATGCACCGGAAGTATGGATGTGACTGTGTTGTTATATGTTGAGAGAAAGGTGAGAAGATCGTAGCTGCTGCTGCAGCGTTCGATCGGATTATTCGAGAGGAAATGTCGAAAGTTTCTGTTGTCAAGTTGGCTTAGAGGAATAGTTTAGAGACGGTTTATTATCGAGGTCTGTGTCTATAGTTCTGCTGGGTATATTGTAATACGCATATTTTGAATTTCTATAGGAGTGAACAAGGCCGCTTTGAGCATTGCTTGATTAATATTTCACGTTATTATTTCGCCATGGAAAAGTCGTCCTTGAAAGTTATACCGCGAGGCTATCTTAGAAAATTGACCTTTTTCATTTTAATTATTCAGAGATGCACTTGAAAATTATAAAGAGCATATTTTATATTATTTTTATCACGAAAAGTATTATTATATCCGGAGCTCGAGATCTATAGCTAAGCTCAATTTTGAAAATCCGAATGTATAACGCTGAATCAATAATACAGCTCAGCTCGATCGTCAAGAAAAAAAAACTCGTTATTACAAATCGCAGTAGACCAGTAGATCAATCCGCTTTTCAGAAATCTCCCTCCCGATCGCCGTGTCCGAAAACCAGCTCTCGAGAAAACTCCCGGAGGCGTTCGAGATAGGCATCGCCTATCCCATAAACGCCCACCTCTCTCGAAATCCACACAGCCCACGTGTCTAAGCCTACATACACGCGGATATTATTCGCCTTCTCTCTATCCGTATATATACATAATAATAATAGTCGTCTCTCCCAAAGACGTTCGTGATGATCGCCATGCCGATCATCGTCGCGATTTGCGATATACGCCGTCGCGTGCGCCCGATTATTGCCTCGCGATAAGCGCGTCCCCCTCACTGATGTGCTACAACAGTTCCATTGGCTTAATTACCTCCAGCCTCGTGGATATACATATAGGCGGCCCTTTTTTTCGATCGCCTTTTTTCCGTTTCTGCAGGCTCGGCTTTAATTAGCAGGGAAAGAAGTTTAATTAACATTTTTTTTTCGGGAGGACGATGGCTTTTTTTATTACTATATGCAGTAGGTATTATGACGCGGGAGTATCAGGTTATTGTATTCGCGATACTGAAGTTGTACTATCTCCGAGAAGCGACGACTTGCGAGTTCAAAGAACTATCGATTCGAAGGAGCTATGCTGGGTATATGTATTGTATACCAGTATATATTGGTAACGAAGTTGGGTTGTGAATCAGTCGAGAGCCAACTCAATCCGGCGAACTATAAACATCAGGGATTGTTTCGTTGACATTCAAAAGTCATTACTTTTTCGCGGAGTTTCTTATCGGATTATATACTAACGTGCTGTCAATTTTCATTTTACATTACACAGCCACTAGTATAAGATTCTTATGAAACATCGTAGAGCTTCGCGATACCGCATAATCCAATCATTTCCATGTGACATCAATTATATTTTTCCGTCCCGTACATTATAATACATATTATATATCTCGAAAGTAGGTTTCAAAGCGTACATACACACAGCGATCTCTCCCGAACTATCTTACATCACGACATCAGTAGCATAGCTAACGATGGCCAAAGTGTATAACAGCTCCTTGTACACGCGAACGGCTTGTATACATACACACAAGATCTCTCGCGAGCCGACGCGAGAATTATACCTAACCGGCAACACACAGAAGCGGCTGCAGTCGCGAGAAAAGCGAAAAAAAGAAACCAACATCGATCGTGTAAACGTCAGAGATCCACATCGCGATTGCGCCAATTAATTTGGAATTACAAGGTATACACACACGAGAATACTACCTATACTTATATACTTGCGCGACGAGAGCAACACGATAAAGTGGTTATCCTTTAGAAAGTTCGACTATTCCGGACCTACACTATATAACGACCGATAGGATTATGCAATAACGAGGAAATAATAGCACCGCTATATACGGATCGACGTTTAATTAGCGCGATACGACGAATTGAAAATTCACGCGTTTATTCGTATACAGTATTAGAGTAGTCGTCGTTCAATTATATATCACGCCGCGTTTTGCGATTCTATACTTTTAAAAAAACAACCGGCGTCAGCTATGTGAAAAAGAATGTTTGCGTCGGCTGCTGCAGCGGGAAATTTGAATAACAAAGCGACGACTTTTGCGGAGGCACGCGCCGTTCACCTCTCGGGCAAATGATGATGCTATATATAGCTGATGCGCGTAAAAGTTCAGACGCGCGCTCATTTGCATGAAAAAGTTGCTCGTTATACGCGCGCGCTCCGCGCTGCAGCCGATGCTTTGGAAATGATTTCTTGAATTCAAAGCTTACGTTTAGACTCGGAATCCGGCGTTTCAAATGGTCTCTCATGCGAATGAGTTTTACTACATTGATTTAATATTATACTGCGAGTTATTACACGGCATCGGCCTTTGACCCGAAAAACGAAAAGAAACTACTACAATAGATCTGCAGACGTGAAAATTCACAGTCTCGCTTCCAATCCGCCACCCCTACTGGGACATTATTCTTCTTCCAGAAAAAAGAAAAAAGAAAAGACGCGCGCCGGAGCTGGTGCGGATACAAAGGAAAATCGTGAACTAGATTGCGGATTTTGCCGCCGCTTTTTAGGTTGAGAGAATCTGCAGCGTAACGCCGCCTCGGCTTCTTTTCTAATCGCGAGTATAAATATTGGGCGCAGGCTCGACGATGAAAATTGATATCGATCTTTCGCACCTGTATATTATATATCTATAGGTTGTATGTATATAACGTTAGATTATATATTACGAAGTAAAAAAAAAAGAGCTCGAGAATTCCGGATACTAATATATAGCAGAGTATATTGATTTGTTAGCTCGAGAAAGAGGAAAACTAAATATTCACTTAGACCGAGAGCTAATGGATATATACGCGAGTGACTGTATAGAACAGGCAAGCTTCCAAAAGAGCCTCTCCCTATTCTTAAAATGCTGGCGTCGGCTGGTAGAGCGCCAAGCGAGTCGCCGAAAAAACGTACATATATAAATTATCCTCGATGACTTATTAAAAATATTGTCGCGGACTAGTTCCTCTCAGATCCTTTTTTTTCTAAAACGAGTGATCGCAAAGAAGCTATTCCGAGCGCAGACTACTCCAGCTAATTTAGCAGGACGACTCCTTAAATTCGTCTCCGACGGCAGTTCATTAATTTTCAGCCCGGTTACACGCCTCGGGCAGACTCGTCTGCGCTGGTGTCCTATGTACTCGACGTCGGCTTTTCTTCTCCGTAGAAAAATTTTTGTTGATTGAAAAACGCGAGAATATAGCACTGCAACGAGAATGTATTTACAAAGACGAAAACGCGTTATACACATAGTAGGACGTTAATATAAGGATCAGTCCGTGTTTGATTCAGGAAAGGTTCTTAATTTTTCGCTGGCGCTCTTTCGAAATTTAATCATTTCAGTTGTACCCTCAGCGGTGCGGAGTAGCCCTGACGCAGCACCAGTAACTTGTCCTGCTCCTCGACGACAAAGCTAAAGTTGCTGCAGAGGGTGACTGTGATCCTGCGGAACATGTCCAGTACACACTTGAAAAACATGTCGTATCTGCAACGAGCCATTTCCGTATATATACACACACATGTACAAAAGATCCCAGCCCCACATCTATACACATATATTATACAATAACGAAGAGAAAGTTCACTTGAAAAAGTTGGGATAACCGGGCGAATTGACGTTTATCTTGTTCTCGAGCTGTCGGACGAAGGCGACGACTTGGTAATAGCTGATGCTGCTAACGTAAAACTCGCGGAGCCGAGGGATAGCTACGCCAAGGAGTCGATAGAACTTGACGCCGGTGAAGCACGAGCCCTCGATTCGAAAGCTTCGGAGCTTGACGCAACGTTCGAGTATGCGGTTCAGGTGTCCGGAGGTCAGGTTCGCCTGGGGCCCACCCGCGCAGTTGATGACGACAAGATGCTCTACGCGCTTGTTGGACACCGAGATCTGACGTAGTAGTAGGTCGCCGTCGAGTCGTTTGGTCATTGAGATGGACCGTAGCAATGGCATACGCTTGAGGTCGGCTACGACGTCGGCTGTGGTCATCTCGTTGTCCCAGATCTGTGTTTGCGATTACGCGAGCGTGAAGATTTTATATTAGAGACATCTTTTTTTTATCTATAACAATATATTTTGGAGCTGAACCTCGTAGCTCTTCCATATCGTGCGGTTCTGCAGGATAGTCTCGAACTGTTTGGAGACCTTTTGCAGGACGAGTAGATCACGTGGTCCGAGGTATCCCAGGATCTCGAGCTGGACGTCGAGAGGTAGAGCAAGAAAAGTCATCCCCGAGCTTCTGGTGCAGTGTATAATCGTTTGAAATTTTTTACTCGAGCTCCTCGTCACTCTTATGATCTTCAGCTCGGGAGATCTCGCCACGCGTTTACGTGGTCGCAGCACCCAAGGCCACTTATTATTCGCGGGAGGCTCCATTTTCGATGCCACGAGGCTGCATTTCTTTTTCTTTCTCCGCGTGATTTTTTTTTCGCGATCTCGGACTTTTGGCAATTTTAAAAATAATTCTTTACGGCAGATTTTTTAGGTTGGATTGACGACTCGGAGCTGTGGTGGGGGGGATTCTGTAGACACGTGAATTTCGCCGCAGATTCGCGAGAATTCTCGAGCGGGAAATTGTTCGAAAGACCGGACTCGGGACTTTTTCACCCTGAACCTTCATTTCATGTCCGACTTTACCATGTATACACAGCGTCTAATTTATTCCGCGGGAGGCTCGATCAAATTGATTAAAATTCATGGAAACGCCATTACTGGGGCGGCGTCTGATTCATTTGCCTCGATGGACTGTGTATAATTAAGGCCGATGTTGTGTGTTTCGCGTGCGGTACTTGTATAGCGAAAGTATGGCTCTGCGCGGTGTGTTACTGCTTGCGGTGGAAACAATCGGGGGAGCGGTTTTCGAATCCGGGCTCTTGCGTGGCTTTTAATCGAGGACTCTATATGTGTGTATACATAGTGAATTTGGGCTTTGTTGACTCAACGTACGTGTATCGTAAGAAAAATGCCAGTTCGCCAAGGTTTCGATTAAAATTTTATCGCCGCTACGTCTATTTATTGCATGGACTATATAATACGATTAACCGCATCGGATTCTTTATTGTCATGCACATAAAAAGCCAAAGTATATATCTGGCCTTATAAGTATACATTATGTGCATCACTCTCGTAAAATTGATTTTGCGAAAAGTAGTCCAAGCGAATTCAATGCCATCATTGAACAATCTTCAATCTCTTTCATGCAACTTTTATGCATCAGTGTCTGTGTATACACAGTGCAATTATGCTGAAACCATAGGACAGTGCAATAAATTGCCGTTCTAACCTCGAGAAAAATTGATCACCGCGCTGCGTTGCACTTCTACTTCACTTGAACATGTTTGTATGCTTGGTTATCCTAATGCAGCTCGTTATTTTTACATTTCTTGCTTTTTTGTAACGATTTTATATATCCGACCCTAAAAAACACCCCATGAATTTCGGTTTCCAACTCGACACGCACGAGTAACACATAAATTTCAGATAAACTCGCAGTGATACACAAACCGCACTCGCCTGGCCTAAAAACAAGAAGGAGAGAGAAAAAGAGTCCAGAAAAGTAGCGGAAGTAGTCTAGGAACACACAGAAGAAAAAATTGTAAACACGAAGCCCCCATATCCATATCGATCGTCCGGTAATTTCCCGGAGAAATTCTCCTCTCAACCCGAGCCTCCTATACGTAAAACGAGAGAGCCGAGGGTATAGCGTAACACTTCGTGTGTCATTAACAAAAAAAAAAAAGAAAATTACACGCACCAATCGATGGCCGCGACTTCAAGGCATATAAATATATAAACTCTAGGTATATTATACCCTTCTGCGAGATCGGCGAGCTTGACCGAGTTTTACCGTAGATATAGTGTAAGAGACTGCGGACAGTAGGTTATTTTTTCGTATGTATAGGTGACACATTCGCTTCCGGATTATACTCGTCGCGTGAGGAGAAACGGGAGAAAGTATAGGATGAGAATATTTTTGTGCAGGGGATATCGCTGCAGAAATCGGCCGATTTTTCCTCGATTTCTTTTGTTTCCCGCGTACGCACATGTAAAAGTATAAATATACGCGTAATACGAATTACGTAAAAAAGTCTTTCTTAACGACTCAACTGAAAGTCAAGATATTGCATCAGAGCATTCTTATAAGACTGCAGTTTTCGGACACCTTACTCTCCACAATCAAATCTAATTAAAGCTACGGCCGTCCGATTAAACGCAGCACACTATACAATATACATACTCGAAAGAATCGTGATTAATTATACAGTAGCTCACGCGCGCGGGCAGGCAGTAAGTGTATATAAACATCGCGCGTCCATCAACGTCACAGCTCTCGAAACAAAGAAAAAGGCGAGTTTTATGGGCCGGCCATTTCATGCGAAACGATACCGAATTGATAAGTCAATTTATGTAATTCACGGGCCGGACCGGCAGTATACACGCTACTCGGCCTTGGTGTCCGATACGTATCGTTGCACGGGGCGATATATGCAAAGTAGTCGAGTTTTGCTTATAGGCGTAGGCGATATCTGCGCGAAACTTATAGTCTTTTGCGCTTGACTACGGAGAGATTTATTGTACTCGATTTTATTTACTACCGATACAATAAGTGCGTTGTCGTGTGCTTTTGATTACAGGTGCAAAATGCTGTCGCAGATGAAGAGCATAACGGTGGGAAAGCTCGAGGGCAATAAGCGCTCGAAGCAGCTGATGTCATCGTCCAGCCTCTCCGGCATGTCGCAACTGTCCAACAGCAGCGAGGAGGCTTTCGAGCCGTTTGTTCACAAACCGCCCAATCCTGATAAATCCGAAAGGTAGGCGCACATTCTCCATGTTTTTACTGCTGCTGGTCTATCGAGTATATAAACACATAATTCATGATCAACGTAAATATATTGTTGGCTAATTGCGAAATTCTTTTATGGTGAGATATATGGAGAGGTTACTTATGCAAATATTTATTCGCGTCTGCAGTATAGTTGCATGCTTTCTCAATGTTACATGGTGTGTGGTGTTATGTAAAATGTTTTAGTGGTTTAATGCCTCGGTATTTTGCAATGGGCGGCTGCTGGTACTGTGTAATATATAAACATCGATCTTTATGTCATAATTAAATATCTATAGAATGCGGTGTGCTTGGAACAGGTTCTTCTATACACGTTCCGAGTGAATACGAGAATTTTATATATAATAATATACGCATAGGTGGTTTGTTCTACACAAGATTTATTTGTATATCACACTTGCTCGTTAATTTATTGGCTGAGCTTAATCGAGTACTCGATTAAGTAATCTCAACGCATGAGAAATAAGGTAAACAAGCTTTATCACACATATATATTCATACATCTCAACCGCAAGACATTAAACTAAATTATGAGCTTTAAAAGCTAAATTAGCGTTTTAAAAAGTTTCTTGACCCGCCTCTGCATAATAAATACTTCACGCACCGGAACCAGATCGATCAACCTCGCCAATTCACAACAACGAGCTTAGCCCTACACAAGTAGTGCTTGCATTCCTGCTTCCAGTCAGGAAATCGAAAAAAAAAACAACTACGTCCAATAACGCGATTCACGCGATCTCGCCATACCTCATTTTCGCAATCTCCCGCGCCGATCGTTCTATACAGTATATATAAACACATCACTCGGCAGTTTCCTACCTTACCGACTGCTTAGTGGCGGCGCCAGCTCTCGGCACCACATGTCGCATGCCGGCCGCTCTTTTAATAAACCGCCGGCGAGATATATCGATTACAGAGCGTGTGTGTGTAATGACGATTCTCTGCATTACCCGCGCGGTGACCACATTTGAAAGTGTATGTATATATACATGTTGTCGAGCCTGTCTTTAGCGGGATAATTCGTGGGATTAGAAGACGACGGTGTGGGTATAAGTACGTGTGCAATTTTTTTCTTTAACGCGGCTTTTAGAAAGTGGAAGTGTTTACGGGCTGGAAATGACGTGGTTGCTCGCTCGGGCGCGAGTTTTTAAAGAGCGTTAATTTCAAAAGTTATCGGCTTGAGACGTTTGCGCGCGCGGTAATACAAGTGGCTCGATATATTAATGACTTGATTTCTCGCGGGACTGGTTGTGCTATACTGTCACCTGTAATATATATACTTGATAGTGAAGTATATGCACGAGCTTCAAAAATAGTATGAATATGTTAATCAGTCGTTTTTAAACTACTATAACGAGAGAGATTAGCTTTTATTTTAAGAACAAATTTCGCAAGTGAACTAGGAAAAATTTGCAGTTTATTCCTCTTCACGACAGCGATTCTTGGATATTTTTCACCGCGATTTAGCAATCGAAAATTTGAATTTCCAATAAACCGCAACGCGCGTAACAGGACATATACATCGGAAGAAGACGAGCGAGGAGCGCGAAATTAGTTGGCGATTCAGCTCGAGTAAAAAAGGTCGGCAAACGGCCGATTAGCGGAGCGCTGTCGTAAATTCGCTCGCGCGGTTACGTTTTTTTTCTCTCTCTCTCTTCTCTTTCTTTTTCAACGCATACATATATATATCTCTCTCTCCATCGTCGGGCCATTAACATTTCGCGCGGCGCCTTTCCGCGTTTCGACGCGCAAAGACCTTCGCCGTATGCAAAGCGACGACGGCTGCCGCGCATTTTGCTTCCGTAAAAGCCTCTCTTCCTTTTTATGGTCCGCGGCTCTCGATCCTCGGTCCGTTGTGTGTTTCGTTTCTAGAAAGTGTATATATATGATGTCTGAGCACGTGTGCTTCTCTTTGTGTTATTTGGATTATCTTTTTGAAATTGTATAGATACTTGTTTCATTAAATTTATTATTAAATCGACGACTCGTTCTGTTGCAGCACACCTAAGGACAGAAAGGCACAGCCGAACGACTGGTTGCTGAGCAGTCCGAACGGCAGCAAGACGCCGATGTTACGGTTCAAGTGCGTATTTTCTCTGATTTATATTACTAGTCGATTTCTAAAAATGGAAAACGAAACTACTCCCAGCCGCGGACGAGCAACGATCGAATGATTTTTTTTTCCTTTTGCAGTAGTTCAGCGCTATCCGAGCCTCCGGAAGATCCACCGGCAAAGCAGCTACACATGACGTACAAAATCTTTCAGACGGATACAAAACTGATCAACGTTCTGCTGCAGTCACACGGTCTGACGGAGGTGAGTGAATATAAATTTAATAAGGAGGAGGATGGAAAGGGGATGATTTAATATCGTTGAATTTTTAAACGCAAAAGTTGTCTGGTTGCTTATATATTTATGTAGCTACATAGAATCACGTAGATACACAATTTCGATTTATTGTTATCATCTTCATGCTCGTTACAAGTATTACATATATATACGAACTAGCGCATTATACATACTAAATCGATGAAAGCATAAGTCGTTGCATGTAACATACAAAGGGATTCGCCTTAGACGCTATTACTATAATAGTATTCCTTAAAAATATTGATGATAACGGCGTAGGTATTATATAGCTTATCGTCACGAGACAGAGATAGAGAGATCGCGATCGAACCTCACGATCTCCACAAAACACATCACGTCCGAGGAACTGCTCTGCTATATATACTGACCAGTCCAGCCGAGTTAAAAAGCGAATTAACTCGTCGACCGCGCGCAGAGAGCACGACTCCTCGTTCTTCACCACACACTGGGTTTCCCCCGAACGAAGTCGATAATACTGATAAATTTACAGTTCGCTGTGTGTACGTGTGTATATGCGTGCGTGGATGTATGCGTGTGCAGCAATATATTATAATAAACGATGGCGACAGAGAGTAGTAAGTAGTATATCAAATGGCAGCTATGAGAATCGACGGCTCGAAAAAAAGTGTACCGCGCTCGTCATTACGTCGAATTACCGGGTTCGTTTCACTCGCGCGAAGTAGAACGAGAGCACGCCGCACACTTTCTCACGACAGAGTTCTGATCTCGAGACCGTCGAACCTTCTTCTTCTTCTTCTTCTTCCTCTTCATGAACGACGCGTCCGTCTGTTGGAGGACGAGTCGATTCATCGCTATTGGATGCAGTCGCTCCAGAACCAGTGGGAGCCCGGGCACAGGTCGACGTCTAGGTTGGCCTTGGCCAGGGTGTTCCTGAGCGTCCTGACGCCCTCGCAGTCGAGACCCCAATTGGCGAGGTTGCCGATCCTCCTGAGCTTGCCGCAGTTCTTGAACATGTTCAAGACGGTGGAAGCCGAGACCTTGCTCGCCTCGTAGATGTAGAAGCACTCGAGGTTCCTCACCAGGCTGTTGTGCTGGACAACCGCCTCGGAGCGCCTCAGTCCCAGACCGTAGGATTTTACAGGTTTCGTTGGTTCCGTTAACAGCTTCTCCAGCTGTTCGTTCGTCAGGTCGAAGCAGCTGTGTACGTGCAGAGCTGTGAGTTCCGGGGCGAGAGAGAGGATCTTGGTGATGGTGAGGGCGCTGACGGTCCGGCCGACCTGAACTCGTCTCAGGTATTTGAGTGTGGGTGGATCAGGTCCCGCTGACCAGACGACGTTCGAGCCATCCTTCGTGAAGGTGCGCAAGTTCGGACAGCAGAAGAAGATCTCCTTGAGGTCGATGTCAAGGGGCGCCTCGCTCTGGGCTATGCGCAGGTCGAGTTCCTTCAGGTTTTGGCCGTTGGTGCGCAGGTAGCCGTAGAAGCCTTCGAGCCACTCCTTCTGCACTGGGATGCTGTGCACGCTGAGCGACGTGACGTAAGGAAAGAGTCGAAGGGCATCCGGGGGATGATGGGGTTCGGATATGTGCAGCTTTTCCAGTCTGGGACAGGCCTGGGCCAGTAGTTCGAGTCTGGCCTGGGTCGTCCTACAGCTTCTAGCCTGCGTCAGGCTGAAGGGCGTTTTGAAGTCCATGACACCTCGATTCATGATCTCGACGACTCGGCCCATATGACTGTACTCCGCGAGCGATTCGAGCTGCGGCACGTGCATCAGCGCTAGAAGAACACCCGCGCTGGTGACTCCTGTGTTGGCGACGTTGAGCACTCTCAGCGTGTCGCAGAGGAAATTTCGGCTCTCGCAGTGGTCCAGGAGCACCTGTTTCTCCCTCTTCTCAGACTTGGGTCCCCGCATCTTTAGCTTAGCCAGCAGTCCCTTGAGTCTGGACCAGCTGGTGGATGACTCCTGGCTAGCGGGGTTGGGTATCCTGTCTCTGAACTCGACGTGCAGCAGGAGCTGCTTGAGTCCGGCGTCGGTGACCTGCCTGGAGCAGGCGACATCGAGGATGATGAGCTTGGGACAGGCCTTGCCGACGACCTGGAGCACGGCGTCGCTGGCGATGTTGCGCAGCGTCAGTCTTTGGAGGTTCTTCATGTTGAGCAGTGCTGATCTGAGAAGCTTGCAGTCGAGTCGCAGAAGAGCCGACCTGGCCAGCTCGAGAGACTCGAGTCCCACACCCTCGGTGGCCAGGAGCTTGAGCAGCGAGGTCTGGTGACTGCAGCCGTAATAGCAGCAGAGGTTCACCTTGAGCCGCTTGATGTCGTGTCCCAGCAATAGTGCCAGGAGGTACAGCGGCGCCGGTCCGGAAATAAGCGTCGATCCATCGGTCGACGGCCCGTAAAGCATCCGCGAGGTCTCCTCGATGACTTGGGATCGTAGCCTGGCGGTCAGGGCGTTGGCGTAGTACGGTCGGATGGTCTGCTTGGCATAGGCGAGCACCTGGGCTGCGGAGGACTCCTGCGAGAGCACCTGCAGTCGTCGACAGGTACCGTCCAGGAGCTGGCAAACGCGGCCCAGACTGAGACCCTCCAGGGAGTTGGGCTGTCGGTGTCCAGGCATCTCGCCTTGTTCATCCGCTGAAACAGGTCAAAGGAAGCTAGGTTAGACAGTGTGTGTGTATTGCTTTATAATATAGAGAGGGAAATTTCGCAGCTGTCCGTCTTTCCCTTTTGAGCGTTTGTGTAAGAGGATTTGGCTGGAGGGCTCGATTCGCCGGAGCTTTGGGAATATTGATTGCGAAGCGGACATCGAGTTTTGACTCTTGCGCAAGAAGTTTCGGAAGCTGGTGTGCGCTCAAAGAGACTATAGCAAGATGATATTTTGAAGGAAGTTTAAAAATTCGTTTTTATCTTCCCGTCAAAATACTAGTAAAGCTAGTGAGCCGCGACACGCTCGTGAGTTAACAGCGCTGTGTTAATTTTGCCACTTATTTAAATGACTTTCTTGCTTCATTTTACGACGATTACGTGAAGACACTCCCGAGGCCTTGAACCTAAATTGATGCAGTTTTTTTTTCTCGCGTCAATTTGTCATCTCCATCGCACCGATTGAGATATTTCGAAACATCGCTGCTATACTTGGTTTTTCTTTTTCGCTTAAGAAATTGGTGTATCTAACGATGACCAAGCGAGATTAATTATAGCTCGCTCGAAAAAGCTCTGAAGAAGCAGCATATTTCTTTTCGGCATAATATCTACAGCGGGAAAAATTTGCGCTACTCCGCGTACAGCTCGAATTAAGTGAAACGTCAAGCTGGTTTTTATGTAATTACGCTAAAACTGATATCATTTTAATGACGGCGCTGTGGAGGCAACCTTCCATCACACTAACGCGACCGACAATAAAAATAACAATTACACTGGAGCAATTATACGACGGGAGAGGCGGTAAACATATTAACTCCGTTGTTTGTCGATTAACAAAAAAAAAAAAAAATAAGAAGGTATATAATCTGCTCCATCTGGATCATTATCTCTAAATGCCCTAACCTCTATATATGCATATACCGAACAATGGAATAAATAAGACATCGACGTGTACATACATGCAAAATCGAAATCAATTCACGATATATAAAAAAACACGCGAATCCGTTCAAAAATAGAAAGATCTAGTATAATACAGTCACAACAAGCTCGACTCTCTGGAAGCATCGGTAGGATGTTTTCGATTCTGCGGACAGTCTATTACGCCACGGCGTTTCGGCATCTCTCTCACTTCGTTACCGTAACCGTAGACTCTTCTTCTCCTCTCGCCGAAAGAAGACTTATTTATGACCGCGACCTTCCACAGGCTTCGAGATAGCCGCTCTCCTGTGCAGCAGCAGCGGCTCAAACAAAAAAAAAAGGAGTCGACGGCGGCAGAGGCAAACTATATACACACACACACGTTCACGTGGATCGGCAACGTGCGTTTAGGCGATGTGTGAATAAGCAACGACGACGACGATCGGTAGTTTCCTATACGCGGTTTGCTAATTGAGTTTTTCTTTTCGCGCGTGGACTGGTTTTCCACGAATCGATCTCGAATTATAATATTTTCCTCGGCGAGAAGTAAGTACGCGGATCGCGTGCGTGCAACGTGTAAAATACGGTGTGAACGAACTGCTTTATATATTGTATACCAGAGTTTCTTTTGTTTACACGCAGCGAACTATTGGAAACAAAAAAACTCGACGACACCGATGCACGCGTCTCTCTGTTTGAAAATATGCAAATTTTCTCGGATAAACAGCTGTGAATCACAGAAGCACCTGCTCGTTTATATTATTTTATTTATACAATTTTCAGCGAACCGATGATTTGTATTTCCTGCTCGTAAATTAGCCTCTCTCTACTCTCACGCGCATAAATTAAAATAATTCCCGATCTCCGTTCCATGCAAATCCGCGGAGTCTTGATTGCCGCGCGCGCGTGTGTGTGGGTATATGTACAAAAGAAACAAAAAAAATAAATATTTATCAACTTCCCGTTCTCCACACGCGAAAATAACGTCTTCCTCGCTAATTATCAGAGACACATCCCCCGTCAGTATTGTCGCTGCCAAACAGAGGCATAAATAACATTTTTGCTTAATTGCTACCCTCGCGGACTCCATGAATAATTCATAAATTTATACGCTCGCGCCTACATCTCTTCGAGAAGCGTCTGGTATATATATACTATATATCGATTAGCAGAGCGTTCACCTCTTTTTGTCATGCGCGCTAAAACGACCACAGGATATCCTTCCTTTTTCTCGGCTCGATTTGCATTTTCGCGAAGATGACGAGAGAGAGACGCTCGTGTATATATATAGATATAAAAATCGTTGGTATCGAAATTCGCGTGTCTATCGCCGATAATTTTCCAATAACGATCTGCTCTCTCAAGCGCTTCTCTCTGCATATCAAATTTCCACGCGATCTTCATTCAAATTATTCCGAGTCACGTTATATACATATGTTTCTGCATATCGTTTGTTTACGCGTTTTGAGCATATATACATTCGGCTGTAATAAGTATGCACGAAAGTATACATGATATCTTGCCAATTATCGAATGATCGACTTCCTATATATGTATATATACCATAACTCGAAACTTGAACCAGGAAGCGTATGTATAACCCATCAGGCAAATTCGCGATGCTCAATTAGGTCCACGTGTCTCGTCATTCTCGTTTCATAAAAAAGCGCGTCTCTTCGTCGCGGAAAAGCACCGAATCGTCGTCATACACCGCATTTAGCTCGACTGTCCACCCGGCGCTAATTCACAATCTACATATCGCACGTATACATGTGTATATAGTATATATAGGTGCTTTATTAAACCGGCGTCGCCTGCGAATTACGCAAGCGTCGCTGAGAGCCAGGAACGAAAATAAAAAAAAAGAAAAACAGAACATCAGAATGCACGTGTGCGCCTATCTTCCGTTTGCATGAGCGCATGCGATGCTTATCTTGCGATAGGGCGAATGTATATCGGAGTGTATTATACTCGTGAGGGGAAACTGCTGCTGCTGCTGCTGGTCGATCGCGTGCGGAATATGGATATTTATTGTTTTGCGCGCGGGATGAATATTTTATTGCGATGTGTGTATGAAGAGAGAGAGAGAGAGCTTTTTCCGTGGTTCTTTAATTTCGATACCTATATATGTGCGTATGTACGCATAAATATGTGCCTATCGCGACTTTTCGTGTTCGACGGGCGAATCGTGACGATAGTCGGCGACACTTCCTGCACGTCCGTGTCGTAACAATCCCATTCACGTAAAGTGTATATACGTATAAACGTCATCGGCTTATTGTCAATTGTATAATCGCGGTGATCGATTTTAAATCAAAAACCGGCTTTGATCCCCCTACAAAAAAAAAATGTTATTTCTCATTAGCGATTTTTCCCTGCTAACTCGCCCAAATCCTCTCGTTTTTATTTCCTCTCGACCTTAGCATTTCTATACAAGCGATAAACCCGAGAGTAAGGTTTTTAGGCTCACCTCGTGTGTGTGCGCGCGCACTTTCACTTCTTCCCGCGCGAGTCGACGTCAGTGTTTGGGTTTGCGCGAGAGGATAAATAGAGAAGAAAAAAGCCGTATAGACGACGAACGATTCGAGAAAAGTCGAGCGAGAGCGAGAGGAATGCGACGCTAATTTGTCAAGTGCGCGAGGGAAACGGCAGTTTGCGCTGCTTAGGTGTCGAGGGTATATGCACTAAGTGCTTAGTTCCTTATTAGCTTGCGGTTTTTGCCGTTTTTTTTCTCTGTGTTTCGAGAATTTTTAATTGGCTTGTGTCTGGCGGGCGTTTTCTTCTCTCGACTTATTGGCTTCTTCGAGGAGGGCGGCTTATGTTTGCATGATTGGAAAAGTTCGCGAGGGTTACATAAATGTGGAAATTGTGTTCTAATATACACGCGATGTTATGAATCACTTAATTTATTCCGCGTTTGAATATTCAATATAGACAATATTGATCTGTCTCTCTCTCTCGGATGTGGCATCAGTTAAAAAAGTAAATAGAACTGGATTGCGAAATTTGGACACTGAAATCCAACGTTTGTGTATATGCTATGAATATTCGTGTACACACGATATTGTCGCCTTGCCGAACCCATATACCGAAAACTTTCGCAGAGTGCATATCCATTTTCATCCGAAAAACCGCTCAATTTTCACGTACGCACGTCGTCGTCGTCGTCAAAAACAACGGCATATCTCTCTGGCGAGCAAAGTTTTTGGAAGCCACCCAAAATTCCTCGGCGCGTCCTCGGCTCTCTGTGCATATATGTATCTACGTATATGTATACGTATACTATATA
>UCOJ01001316.1:0-34410 GCA_900474305.1 Cecidostiba fungosa | reverse complement strand
GTGTGTGTGTGTGTGTGTGTGTGTGTGTGTGTGTGTGTGTGTGTGTGTGTGTGTGTGTGATCTCACGGGGTTCAAGAGTTTTATGGGCCATTACGCGGCCGCTAATTGTAGGGTTAGCGTACTCGAGTAGTGTTTATTTGATTGTTGTGGCTGGCCATGATAGTCGAACAAGTAGTTTCATTACTTTGGAATAGTATATAACTTTTAACACACCGATATAAACGCGAATTCGTTAATAATCAAAGCGATTTATAGGCCGAAGTTGGCGAAGTTTCTGCAGTGTGTGTATAATAAATGAAAACTTTGGAGGGCGGAATTATGCGAGCGTGATTAATTATATCGCGCTTAAAATTTTGGCTACCGCGAGAGGGAGAGAAATCAATCGGAAGCTACTGCCGATGACAAATAAGGTTAAATTGAATTACAATGGTATCGGGCCGTGAAATTCAAATGATTATTAATTCCCGTCTCGATTTAAATTATATGCATGTGTCTTCATCCGGTGCAAACGCGTATCTTGTATATACAATTATTAAATTTACCGATCAGTTATTATCGTCTAAAAATAAAGGATTCCACTCGAAATAATAATGTGTTAATGACGCCTGACAGATGGTCGCAGGGCTTGCTGTTCCATCAAGCGCTGGTGGATTGTGCGCGAGCGGCGATACTACTGCCCCTGGGCTCGAGTATCCTCAATTGCCAGCCGGTTAATAAGTGCTCACTCGTGGAGACGGCCTTCCTACTACTCGTCACCGTGTCCACCGTCAACATGCTCACGACTGTGCTTAACGACAGCCCCGTCTTCGAGGAGGAGAACGACGAGGAGACGGATATCGGACAGCCCATTCTCATGGACTCGCCTCAGGTGATTATTATGGATTTTGTATTGCTTTTTTATAAAGAGAAATTCATTGGTATAGATTTGTACTTGTGATGGCTTTTCTACTCTCTTAAAAAAAATCAGTGAAAATTCACTATTTCACAGTCAGATGTATGCCACTTTTCGAAATAGTGAATATTCACTTTTAAACCGTGCATATTCACTGATTAAATTAATAAATAAATTTAACTTAATTTAATCAGTGAATATGCGCTGTTTTTTAACTGAATATTCACTATTACAAAAAGTGGCATATATTCACCGTGAAATAGTGAATTTTTCATTTTTTTTAAGAGAGTACTGAATTTAAATTCGAGTAAAACTCGATCAAATATTTTTTTAACGAAAAATATTGTTTAACTGAATCGTCGTTAAATTCCCTTTTGAAAAAGCGCATGCAATGCATCGAGGTCGTTTGTTTGAAAAAAAGCTACTATAGTCAGTACACGCAGCGATAGCCGGAAGCAAATCAGATTAGGTTCGGTGATGAAGTTGCTGCGCACACGTTTTTATACAGATATGCGATTACAAGTACTGCACGCACGTCGATCAAATTACCAGTAAAATTTTCGAAACGCAGAAAATTCAAAGCGTGCAGATATATAGTCATAAATTTTGCCATTAATCACGTGTCCGCAGTGCGTAATTTTCGGCACGTTCATGATCTGGTTCGCGAGCATCACGATAAACCTGGGCCCGACCTTTCTGAGCGGTGCTTTGGCCGCCAACACAGAGACAGGACACAACGAGCCGAGCTGCCCGCTGGTACACGGGCCATTCAGACACTACATTCTCAACCTCCTCTGGATCTTCATAAACATCATTTGCGTTGGTCTCACGCTCTTCCATCTGAGGAAGCTGCACCGGGACCTTACGAAACCGAACGTCGAAGCGGTACGTTTTATTAATTCTTGTATATACTTCTATATCCAATTTTTTTTTTTCATTTTCGTTGTGTAATATCGAATTGCTAAATCCATCCGACCGATATGAACCTGATTCCCGTATACAAAAGCAAAGCAGCTTCAATAAAGCGCGCGCGAGCACTACAATGCGTATACGTATATTAAATTGCAAATTTCGTTATTCGCTGCATGATGACACTCGCTGATGTATTTTCAGCGCGTTCGCGTACAGATATTTGCATACGTACGCCCGGAATATTTTTCTCTCCAAAGCGATATTATCGGACATATATAATTCAGACGACTATAATCTCTCATACGGATTAGTAGGATGTATAATTTCGGGGCAGTAGTTTTCGTACAAAGGATGATATAATACGTATGTAATAATGAAAATACCGTGATTTCCATGCAAACCTTTTAAGCTTGCGCGAGTGAAGGGCGTACGCGCTAAATAACTCGAGCTTAGCTGTGTGTTAAAATAGCCCCTATACGGAACAATGGAAATTCCAACTTGTTCCTTCGCAGATGGTGCATCAAACATGCATGAGCAAACTTTCATCTTGTCCGGGGAAAACGTATATAAACACCTGCCATTCCGTGCTGCGCATATATAAAATCTCGACGAATCATCAGTGTCGTTCCACACGTGAAAATTCATCCCCAAAAAGTAGCTTTCGAGTTGAAACTAAACTCGGAAATTTTGTGGCTTGGACAACTTAGGTGCGAGTGACCGGACTCGTGACCACTCTGGTGAGCGTGACGGGCGGAGCGAGCGCCGGGGCCGCTGGCGGTCCGAACGGCCTCGCCGAGGGCAGCTCCGCCGACGTCAGGAGGAGCAGCGGTACGCCCAAGGTAAGTAGGAAATTTCGTCGCGACGTATTGCTGGCTAAGGGAACTCTCTCTCTCTCTGATGTTATATACCCGATCGATATGGCTGAGATAGTGTGCGCGCGTATATATGTGCGGATGGGTGGGTGAACTAATTATAGTGCGAAATCAGGTTGCGCGCTTTTTTCGGGACGAAATTCAATTTGAACGTGTACTGCTTTTTCAGCACTTTGCGCGAAACTATCTGGAAACTAATCGATGTTTTAGACAGTGTGTGTTATACGATTTCAGCTCGAACGGTTGGGAATTAGATCGACGTTTTTTTTTCCGCAGGATGATTGATATACGCTTCGTTGATGTACATTCATTAATTTGAATTATATATACACGATGTAGGTGCAATTCTTTCCGACGATGAAAGAGCGCGGGAAATAAATTAACGAGTCGTACGCGCTAAACAAGAGCGAAATGATTTGCGAGTCACGTGTCCGGTGATATCTAATTTCTATACTGGAATTCCAGAGGGTCGGAGCGATCGAGGAGCACCGGAAGATGAGAAATTATCTCCGGCGAATAGAGCGGGATGGCGTCCAGAGGGTGAAAATGTTTCTGGTCATCACTGCGGCCTACGTCATTTTCTGGGGTCCGCTGTTCTTCGTCACGCTTGTGCATCATCCGGCGATTGGAAATACCACGGGCTACGAGGTACGTTAATATGTATTTTCTCTAAAAAAAAAAAAAAAAAAAAAGATTTCGCACGAATATAATCCTCAAATTGTGTCAGCGTCACGAGAAGCCCTTCAATCTCTCGTAAAGTTTGCGAAAGCCTATTAGAAGATCTAGTCGACGATACCACTGATTCGGGATCCCTTCTTTCTCTTTATACTTTGTCGGTAAAACTTCCCGAGACCCATAACAAATTTTACAAGCTCGACGTAGCCCAAAACAAGATTCTCGTCGTGTCGTGTGTAAGCTGCATATCCGGGAAGACTCGTCGCTTCTTATATCTGCAAAGTTTAGAGGATATCGATCGGCCGCTTATCATAAGCGAATAAGTCTCAGCGTAAAAAAATTGTATACGTTACAGAGAGCTTTAATGGTTGGGCGGTCGAAATAGGAGTTTGCCGATAACGCGAAGACACTCGTATATATACCAGATCGTATGATTTACATACAAACGAACGTATTCGGTTGCGCCATCGTGTGGACTTCCGAACACGCGTGATAAGGAGAATATGCAAATGGAGTGTGGCTGGTGGGATTTACATTTCACACGCTCTTGGCTCGAGCGCGTTCAATGATACTTAAAAATATTGGATCGGCATAATCTATACGAGGACGCGTTGAGAGAAGTTTTTTTTATCTTCTGAACAAAGAGCTTCGAATGCAAATCGAGGCATACTTACAGCTCTCTCGGGAGTTGATTTACACAATCGGGAAGCTTTTAACACTATACGCTTTCCATAAAAATAAAAGAAATAGAAACATTGCGAGAACTCGTCGCTAAATCAAAGTCGAGAAAGCCTATGAATCTCTTGAAAAGCGGCAATAAACACTCTCTTACATAGAGGCAAGTTTGACGAACGATCGAAGCCATTCCAAGAGCTTTGACGGCCAGTATAGCTCGGGTCACTCGGAGAGTAAAGGCCGGACCGAATGGATGGGAAAAGTTGAGCGTCGCGCGAGAATAACCGAAAACACGGGGCCGAGAGAAAGAGGAAGGAAGGAATCGCACGCCTTTGAGCTTGCAGTACTATGGCCATAAATTCCGCTGTATGCGCCAGGCAAATTTATGCCCGGCCGTAGTTTGACTATCGGAAGGAGCTTGCGACGTGACGCCGCTCTCTGTGTGTGTGTTCGTGTAGTATAAACGTATAGCGCTGTATATGTACGTTTGCTCCCGTAATCGAATTTTTCCTCCGGCGGATTTGATGCCGAGAAATTGGCTCGCCCTACTGCAGCTCTGTTGAAAGGATATACGCGTGGAATCGATTGTTGGCCCGAGACTGATAAGGAAATGAGCTACTATACACGTTGCCTATACTCTGCACTTGAGTTTGTAATTAATTCGAAAGATGCTTTCAACGGAACTATATGTACACAAAATTAGAGTTTTAGGTCGCTAATTTTATAACGCTCCTTTAATGCCATAGTAGTTTCAACCTAACTTGTAAACTATATAGTGATGGACTTACTGGGTCAAATGCTTAATTCGGTATACCAGAGCAAAAAAGTCAACGGCCATTACAAGGGAATTCCGAGCAAGTAGCGCACATTTACATTCGCGCGATCCCGGCAAAATGCACACCCGATGAATAATTAATGCCCCGGAGAGCTGATGACGATGACAAACAACGCGATTATTGGCACGGTTCCTTCCGAAAACGTCCAACGATACGAGCCTATATATTATGCATTAAATTAATTTCCCTGGCGCAGTGTATATATACATATATATATACGGTTAAACGGTGAGCGAGACTACGCGCGGCCTGTAATTTACAAAGGGAGATTATGCACTTGGCGTGTAGTAGGGCTGGATAAATTCTCTCGGGAGAGCTGCTCGGCAGACGTCGCGTATACTCGCTTATAGTCTAAAACTTTCACTTTGCTCTTGTAGTGCGAGCGCGCAAAGTCACTACCAGCTAGTAGAACAACTAAATATTATGGCCGACCACTTTGAGATCCCATTAGGCCGGCCTACTAATTCGTCTGGCTTTCCCTCGTACTCAAGTTGCTCAATTGATTTCACAGGATTATTGTAGTAAACCGTCCTGGACAAGTTTTGGTAATTTGATTGCTGACGCGTATATAGTCATGAATAACAAATATCGCGATTCGAAATCCGATACTATGCGTTATTGCTCGATATTTAGTTAGGCCGTCGCTATGTGTATAATAACGTCAACAGTCACTGTCTTATATAGACGCTTAGGAGAAACCGCACGCTTGAGGAAGACAGATAAGTAGATTCGCCGGCGGTTCGGTCAGACACAGCGGCCACAAACGGAATGCCGTGTACAGCGACGTTACTGGCATACTATTTAGCCCTGCGGTTACGGCCCCCCCCAAGGAAATTGCTCCGCTGAATAAACATATAATTGAATGAATTTTTTTCCCTTTCAATTTGATATCGCAGGTGACGTTGCACATCGCATACGTGCACGCGTTCGTGAACCCAACCCTGTTCCTGACGCTACACCGGGGTCTACGTCAAGGCATGACGGACGTCTGTTGCGGCTGCTGCGAGAGCTTCGCGCGTTGGATCCTCGGAGCGACAGCACCGGGCAGTCCGATGCAGCAGGTGCAGCAGGTGCCGCCCCGCTACGACTCGCAGCTGAGGCTGCCCTCTGCCACGCCCGAACTACCCTATGTATCCCAGCCGGCGACCTCCTGCGACCTCAGCGACGTGGCTCTCCTCAAGCCTCCGCTGCCACCTCAGCCCAAGCATCACATGATGGTAAGCGATCGTTGAGCTGTTCATGGATCCGCCTGCGACTCGGTTTACGACGCGTGCTTCGCGAGAGACAACGAGGTTTACGGGCTCGTTCGTGCGGAATATCGAATGATTATTCGAATCTGATATTTCATGATGTGCATATAAACGTTGTCGGAAACTTTATATTCAAATGAGAGATGATAACGTAATAATATTGACTAGTGTAAATTTTCTAATGGACAGACTTATATATTCAACAGTTTTAATCTTGAGCTTCTTTGTACTGAGATTATCTATCGATTTACAGGAATGAAAACTCGGGGAGGTGTTTTTATAGCTAGCAAATAGTCCGAGATTTGTTGTGTTTATATCGTTACGATAATCCCACAAGTTCTCGGTTCGATAATCTATAAAACTAATAATATATGCGTAAAACAAGATATAATCCAATTAAATTACTATAGTAGGAGGTATTCTATTCTTCCCACAACTATTATTTTTTATCGCATCTTTTTTACTTTATTCCTTCTAGCTACTTTAACCTAAGGCAGTTTATGGTTTGTCGACGATGACGTCTTTAAAATGTCGGTCACCGAAAGATGATAGGTATTCTAAACTTTATAAACTTCATTCATTTTTTCAGAATATCTCCAGCACAATTAACAGTCGTGGGCAAATATTATCAGCATATCCTACAGTTTTATACCAATATACATTGGTCAAACTTTCAAGAACAACCGTTTTCTAAAATACTAATTTGATCCACGACTGATTTTTAAAATAATAACTAATTATATATAACTCAAATTCATTCGCTCAAATATTTAGACAAACATTTCTCTATTGTTATTAGCATAGAGTAGCAGTGAAAGTAGATAGTTACAGCATCGATAGGCGGAATCAGAAATTTTTATCACCCATCATTTAAACGTGCATGCTCAAAGAGTAACGAAAGCAATTCCAAAACATTAGAATGTTTCTGTCTATTTTTATTCATTGCTTTTATGAAAATGCATTTTCTGCCAATTTTGAATTAGCATGACGTAATATTGAGAACCATGAGTTTCTTTTTGCAACTATCTAAACATCTCTCCGAGTTTGCTGAAAATGACGAAATAATACCATCACCTCGCTAGTTTGTCATCGAAGAACGGCGATCGCCAAAACTCATCTAAACTTCCATCCGACTAAGTTTGAGGTTTCTGAGAAAACTGCTGTTCAAAACAAGAAAATGTGTATAGCTCGCCGTTTATATAACCTTGTACTGAACGCCAGAAAAATTCTCAAATTGTTATAAGAAGTTTTTTAATTTTTTAACACGCTTCAAAGCTTAATAAGACGCACGTATTTTTTAAAAACTTCAAAATTTGATACTTAAAATTTATAAAATCTTAAAAAAAAAAATGCGTGTATCTTGCAGTTTATTTTAAAGAGCGATGAAATAGTTTAGCTGCAATGCGATAAATTACGAATGCATTTTTATTCTGTACGAAAAGATTTTGCTTAATAGCAAATGCGGCTTCAGCACAAATGAATGAATGCAAGCAAGCAATCAATCAATCTCTTCTGCAATATGCGCGTCTTATTATTGGATTAGGGAGAAAATCCTATAAGGCCACTTTTGTGTGAGACCAAAAACTTATCACATTTTTTTTTTACGTAGCTAAAATAGGATGAAAGATTGATTGATGGTTCTCTCTTTCTCTATCTATTAATTATTTTGAAAGATATAAGAGAGGTAGATGAGTAGAATACAATTAACCAAATCAAATATAAAGCAGATTCGCTTTTACATATAAATAGGTTATTTTACTACATTTTTATACTGAGATTTTGAATGCTTACAAATCTCGAAGCAGTATTATACAATTTTTTCTTTCATAATGCCATTAGATTGGCACTGAACTTTTGCAATCACCTGGATTATTTTTCAGATAATGACATGAAGCAAAACGCTCTTGTGTGCATCGCCAAAGCTAATAGACACATATACTCGACACCATCGAAGCGCATTAATTCACGCAGCCAAAAAAAAATGTTAGATGACTATCGACAACTAATACCAGATGTAATTTTGTTATTCTCAGAGCGACGGACCTGACCCGTGGAGTATAACGTCGAGGCCCAAGAGCACAACGAGCCTATACGAGGAGGAGCTATCGCGGCGGCCAAGCCTCTTGCTGCCGCCACCGCCCGAGCTGCACGACCTGCAGTCGACAATCAGTCCAACGAGCAGTGATTTACCGAGCGAGTAAGCTGTTATTAGGAGCGGACGAACAATCGTACACCCCCTCAACTGCAAAAAAACAAAGAGCGAAGTATATCTCTGCTAGCTATGAAGCTCGGAAGAATAGTTGAGTTCCGTTGGTCCGTCAGTCGTGATTAAGCCAAATGTAACTGAAGTGTCGCTCTTCCAAGTACCTGTTAAGTATCGGCCAAATTCCAGATTCTCTTATGCATAGGGTTACCGAGAGGAGTACTTAGCGAAATTGGCGATTGAAGTATGATATTTGTAGCAAGAGGTTGTGATTCGAGTTTTCAGAGGTATAGTGGTATGGGTTATTTTTTTCCCGTGGATGAGCGAGACATCAAAACGAAAAAAAAAAATGTTGATGTATTTTTCGTAAACTGTATAATTGATGCTTCCCAACATCATCATTGAATTTTAAAAATGTGTATACCATTCAAAATCTTTAGCTTTAAATTCTGTAAGTATAGGTAAATTCTTTCTCCTTCTTTTGCTGAGCACTCCTCGAGTATAATTGTTTAATGTAGTCAAATGTAGATTTTATCGAGTATTAAGTTTTTATTATAATATAAAACCGAGTTTTTCGAGTGCCAATGGATTGTATTTGCATTAAACGAAAAGACAATTTTTAAAAATATGAACAATGAATTCTCATAGAGGCTTTTTATTAAACCTGATGGCTTATTTAGAATACGGTAATCAGATACATGTGGCACATATCAAAGCAAATAGAGAGTTGAAAATCTCTGAATTTCCATCAACTGATGCAGAAGGCACATAAAGTACTCTCCATCAGCACTCGAAACCTATATGCAAGAATTATATTACAAGAAATCTTTGCAGACTGAAACATTTCATATACAGCGCATGTCGCCGATATGTTTAGAGTAGCTTTATTTACAGCTCGTTACCGAATTTATTACTTATTTTTTTACTCCTTTTAGAAACAATTTAAAGTTGATAAGCACATTCTGATATGATCTGTGATTAAATATCGATTTATTATGTAATAACGTATAATTGTATAGATTTTTGGGCGCGTTATTCGCGTTCAGATCAGGGTCTTCATCTCAACGAATCTTGTATTAGGTCAATTAATTTTATTTGACTACAATGTACTGGAGTATGCATAAATCGATGCAGTAGAATAGAATATAATTTGACATCATAAGATTATTACAAGAATTTATGTAAAATATGTTAAGATTACAATACATTCTTTAATACTGGTTAAAAAAAATATATTTCAAACTGGAATTTCGAAAAGAACATTTTATCGTCAATGTTATGTGTAACTAATTGTTACATCGATGTTAAATGTGCGATGGGATTTGAATATATTTATAAATGTTACGTGTTACTTTATTCTATTCTAATTGTTATCATTGATTGTGCTAATTGTATGAAAAAAGATACTTTTTCCCGTAAATCACATGAGTTTTTGAGGAGAGCGACTACATTTTTTTAACGACTACACGTTTAGCTGGAAAAAATGTGTAGCAAGAAATCAACACGAAAAATCTTATAAAATATACAGGAAAAATTAACTGTGTAGATAAATGCTATACGAAGTTTGGAAACTGCTCTTTGTAAATATAATCGAGCTTGACATTAACGACGAACTCGTGATTGATATTAAGTTTTTTAATAATGTACTTCCATTATATTTTAAGATAATTCTACTGTATTTGGAATATCAGCGTCATATTTGAGAATATACATTTCAGAATACATAGCGAAATATAAATGCTATACTCATGCAGTCTTTAAATATGACATTTTAATTATGAAAGTATTATATTGATTGCTCCGAACGTCTATAAACAACGTAACTCACTAATTCATACCTTTGTTTCGAGTAAATTTTAAATATAAGATCGATATATTTCATAAAATTATCTATAGATTGTAGGATATAGTGCTTTATCAAAATTATATGCGTAAATAATCTTCTTAGAGATACTCAAGTTTATATAAGAAAGAAAAAGAAAAACATTTATACCTGTACAGAAAGAATACTCAAGTATTGTTAATACGTTTATAAATTTATATTAGTTTTTAATTTACACAAAATTATTTTGTTTTTATATATTTTATGTTAAACGAGCATTGCGACTTATGATGGTAGATTTATATAAATATAGCAATAACAAATTGGAATATAATCATATGTAGAAAGCACAGAGAAATCTACTATCTCAACTACTCATTATGATATATATCTTTATTGCGGGAACATAAGAAAATCTAATAATTGAAGTACTATTGGGAGTTCGGACACATAGTTCCTTATAGTTGGAATAAAAAAGAATAGTGGGGTGTCTGTATGTGTGTGTACACATTATAAATCTCAAAGCACGGGGTTGTATATAATAAATAGAATTTTAATATCGCATAAACAGAATTTTCATATGGGTTTTTTATTTATTAGTGGGAATTTTATAAAACTGTTAATACAAATTAATGATGAGTGTTCAGTTAATTTTAATCTTTTTATGATGATCAATAAAGTTAATGTTCGGAGTTTGCGTTTCAAACAGAGTTAATTATCAGATAAAACAACGAAAATTTTACTTGATTCAGGAAATCACACTTTTTCCGTATGTGTAATAAGCTCATGATTACATCATTATTGAAGCTAAAACAAGTGGCAGCGCAAATATAATAGAAGGGCCCATATGATTGATTTCAAATTATAAAGCACAAAATCTAAAAGATGCTGTAATAAAAAGAGATTCTAAAATAAATGTAGAAGATTATTAAAAGAAACCGTAATAAATCAAGTCCGGCCGTGCCGAATTGTATCATAAGAAGAATGCGATCTCAAACAATTATTTTTTCGCATACACCGTATAAATTGCGATTTTCCTTAATATATGAAAAAGGCTTGCGATACAAATAATAATAAAAGAAAGAAAGACAAGCGCAAGAGAATGGATTCTTATGATTCTAAAATAGTCCGCCCATTGGAGCATCGCGTGCAGATTATTGTCAATTAGCAATTAGGGAACTACTGAACGTGCCATTGAAAAAAAGAACGAAGATTTGTAATAATAGATGTCCATGAGGAATGGTAAAATTATGAAACGAAATCGCGGCTTATTGCTTGTTAGCGAGTTAGAGTCTCGCGCTGTGGTTGTTATAAAAATTATAAAGCATAAAAAATATGCTGAAAATTAAAAATTTTTAATGTCCAACATCCGCAAAAAATATAAAGCCCATCAAGAATATATTCGGATGCATGAATACTAATTTTTGATTGATTTCATTTGTTATTTTAGTCGAAAGCCTATTTTGTAAAAAATATAAACAAATGACCGATTATGAACTTAATTCATATGCGATTAACATCATTTTTTGAAAATTTAGTGCAATAAAAAAATCTTGTGCTTTACGATTGTACCAGAAATGTTTGCTGATCTTTTCAATTCTTACGAAGCATGGCCGATAAACTCGTAATAATACTAATAATATTATGTAAACAATTGTGCCTAAAAATATCGAAATCTTAACCAAATGCATAAATATTTAAGAAAACAAAAAGCTGGTGTCGTACTTGGACATTTGGACAACTTGGTATGATGTCTTAGTAGAATTTAGTAAATACGTCTTAATCATAGTAATATTGATTATTACTAATGTACGATTACGCGCGAATGGGAAAAATTAATGACAGAAGAAATAATTTGAATCATTATAATATCCGTGTATAAAAATAAAATGTATATATCACCATTTTTTTATAATTATTCCACCCTATATGCGTGCCGAAGTTTCAAAAATGTATATGCTTTAATTACATAGCAATTAAAATAGCAATAATAAATTTGGGTAATTAATGCAAAATACCTGTTCGAAACCGCCCAAGATTTCCGTCGTGTCCATCGCTGAATTCACCGCAATCGACTGTAGCTTCTGACCCGTCAGATGTGCCAAAACCCGCACAACACTGCTTTTTCCACATCCGGATCCTCCAACCTAGAACAAAGTACAACGTTCAATACATTTCATTTAAAAAAATTATCCAACTTTTTGCTTCTGAGTAGCTTACAAGTATCGACATCCAATTCATCTTGACACACTGTGCTAGACTACGCAAAGTCGATATTTGATCGCGAAGAAGTAACAAGTTTTGATCACTGTAGAAAGACGTGTCCGTTTTTGGCAAAGACACTTCTCCAAAATGGACATTTTCATCGGTTATATGCACTAGCGGCGAAGATAAAACTGGATAATTTTCTTCAGCAAAAATCTCATTGTAAATCTCTTTCACCTTGAATCAGAAAACAGTAGATAAATATCAATAAGTCGACGTAAAAAATGTATATTAACAAGTAGTTATTGATAAATGTCATACTTTTTGCTTATCTTCTTTGGTTCTCATTCTATCCACATAGATAAGTTCTACAGCGCTTCCAGGATTGCAAGCCTCTCTATCGTTTTCAGCAGCAGCAATTATAGCTTCGCACCATCTACTGACGTCCCTCAAATTCATCTCCCACGGAGCCCCATTGTACCCCCAAGAGACCCCAGCCTCCATCGACAATCTGGAATTGAACTCGATCATCTTTACAATTACATCCTTATCTATCTGTGGGAACTGCGAAGCTGCTATGAATTTCAAGTCGTCGTCTGTCAAAGCATCCACAAAAACTTGGGTGAATCTGTTCAAAAAGGATTTCGGCAATCCACGCCTTGCGCCACCCTGTCTCAATGGATTCTGGCATGCGAATAATTTGGTCTCCGGTTTCACCGTGAAAGTTTTTCCTAGTCGAAGATAACGTATTTTATTATATTTATTCAATGTTTCGATAAATAAAAAGTATGATAACGAAAATATTGCACTTACCCAATTCGGGAATGTATACTTCGCCTCGATGATCAAAGCAGGCATTGAGACCTTCGAGCACAGACTGTGAGGCTAAATTCAATTCATCCAATAAAATCCAGTGTCCTGCTCTCAAAGCTCGCAAAAATGGTCCGTCTCGCCAGGCGAATTCACCACCTTTACCACCTTCAACGGGTAGATCAGCGCCAAATAGATCTGACACGTCTGTCTGATCGCTCAAATTTATACGTAGGCAGGTATGGCCAGACGCTTTTGCAAGGGCACAAACAATGCTTGTTTTACCAACACCAGGGCTACCCTCAAGCAACAGTGGCTTACGAAGTTGAAGGGCTCGCAGAAGTTTTAAGGTGTTCTGTTGTGTAGTAGGAGCGAGGAAAGTAAATGATACATTATCTTCGCAAGGGTTAGAACCTTTCGAAATGAAAAAGGGGGAGATTCCAAACACTTCGTCCGTAGGATCTGGCAGATCCGGATCAACTTCCATTGAATCATCAGCCGGTGATTCGTTCAAAATATCGGTTTGAGTTTCCAGAAAAGCGAAGGCATTATCTTTAAATAATTTAAGCTTCTCCAAACTAAAAAATATACATTTTATTAAATGAGCTATCATAGCAAATAAAAATTAATTGAAAAAAGAATTTTTTTTGTACATACCTTTCCATGCTGGTCAATCCCGAGCCTAAACTATCGATGTACGTAAGACAGGCTCCGTGGTAGTAAGCGTCGCAAAGGCTCAATTTGTACTTCCCACTCTTTCCTGTGCAAGCATTAATGAAATTGACCCAACTCAAGATATCTCTTATACTAACGGTAAATCGTTTCCCAACATCTGAATTCTGCAGCCACTCAACGAAATTCAAAATACACTCAGCCAATGCACTTCTGCGATCGCCGATCTCCTCACTAAGGTTGTGTTCAATGATAGCCTGCAAGTCTTTCCTTTCTGTGCATCCGTCACACCAGATCTCCGTGAAACGATTTCTCAACGCCGGGGATAATTCTTTCTTTCCATAATCACCACCAGGATTCATGGTGCCGATGAAGAAGAAATCCTCATTGGCGACAATGGCATTATCGACATCTTTAGAGTCCTCGCCAACGTCGATTCCTTTCTCTGCCAACAAAAGACTTCGTTCGGGCTCAAGTAGGGAATTCAATCTTTCTAAAACGCTGTCATCCGCCAAAGAAATTTCATCGGCAAGGAAAAAGTCCCCGTTTAACATGGACTTAATCAAAGGTCCATCAACCCACTCAAACAATTTTTGATTATCTTCGTCGGTGTGGCTTCTGACTGGTCGCAAGTTACCCAGAAAATCGGACGATTCCGTATGCATGTGACAATTCACCATGTATAATTTTTTATCGTTCATCTGAGCGATCAGTTGACATATCGTAGTTTTTCCGCCTCCAGTTTCACCTACCAGCAGAACTGGCTCATTAAATTGATATGATTTCCTGACAAGGACTGCCATTCTTCTCATATGGTAAGTCCATACAATATGCTTGAAGGAAGAAGCGTTTGCTTTTTCGATAGCTTCCAAAATAGGTTTCGTAACAAGCGATGTGTGTTCGCTCAAAGTGAATAAATTTTCTGGTTTCACTTCGCGCTTCAAATGCTTCTTTATGACTTCCCTGAAGTCATAAGCAACGTATGTTGTATTCATTAATATGAAATGGATATAACTTGGAAGTTGAAAACAAAATATAATAAACTCACCTGATCTCTTCAGCCTCTTCAGGTTTGCGAACTTTGGCAGCAAGAACAAGATATCCCTCGTCTGCTAGATGCTGACTCCAGTCGTACAGTTTTTCACCCATATCAGGAGCAAGCCGATATCTTTCTCCCCATCGAAAGAGATCTCTAAGAGTGATGAAACCTTGTTTGCCAGCGAATGCTGCTGTACTCTTTCGACGTACTTGTAACTCAGTCATCACAGCTATTATTTGTTTGCAGTACGACAATGGCATACTGCAGCGTTCGTGCAAAATAGTCTGTAATTCTTCGGCCGGGATCTCATCAAAGTGAAGCTCGACGAAACGATTTCTGAAGGCTCGGGACAAGACTTTTCTACCACCGTATACTCCGGGTGGATTCTGAAATTATACAGAAAAATTCATTAATATTACGTTTCCTATAGTTTCTTAAATTTGAATCATATAAATATGTCAATTTTACCTGAGTTGCAAAAAGCATAAAGTTCTCGTGGGCTCTTACAGTTTCCTGAGTCTCTGGTATGAAAAGCTCTCTGTTGTCATCCAAAACTCTGTTTAACGCCTCTAGGACATCGCTGGGTGCCAAATTCAATTCGTCAAGGATGATCCAATAACCCTTACGCATAGCTTCGACGAGTATTCCTTCTTTAAAAACGAGTTTTCCCGACTCATCGGCAACGTAGCTACCTACGTATTCCTGGAGATCGGTGTGCTCATGGTTGTTGATTCGCACGCAGACATGACCTGAGGCCTTGGCGAGATACGTGATAAGACTGGTCTTACCTACGGAGGTGTCACCCTGGAGTAGCAGAGGCATCTTGCCGATTGACACAACGCGCACAACGTCGCGTAGATTACGGCGGACAGATTCGGTCAGAATGTAAGTCTTTGGGGTTTCTGGCTCCGTGCTGCCCTTTACTACCCAGTAGCCCTCGAATTCGATGAAGTCTTCCAGTGGAGAGCATCTTTAAATGTAAGAATTAAAAAATGTAAGTATATATATTAGATAAACAAGAATTGAAGCACTGCAAAAGAGCTACTCACTTTGGTTTGGGAATTGGTGCGCCGATCACAGCTTTCGCCGACTTCTTATCCAAAATTGCATCGACTATCATCTTCTGGACGATAGGATACGATTTATGATCCAGTTGAGTGAGGAAACTTAGGCAAAAAGCTTCGTACAGAGATCTTAAAACTACTCCACATGGATTGGCAGCAGCAACAGTCAAAGCTCTGCACAGTGTTCTCAAGCTGTAATGTGGTTTGTGGGCCGTCCCGTCAAACAAACTCCAAGTTGCTTCTTTGCGAACATTCAGATAAAATTTGACTATGGCCTCCTGTTTATCAGCAGGTAAGTTCAACTCCTCTAAGTAAGAGCCTACGAGAAGCTGCAGGTCGGAGCGTTCAGTGAGCTCGTCAATATAGAACTCTGTAAATCTGTTCCTCAAACCGACTGGTAACTCTTTCTTGCCCACATCTGTAGCTGGATTCATGCAGGCGAATACCGTAAAATCAGGGTGCCGTTTGATGGACTCTTTATCACCTCTTTCGAGCAAAGATAGCGACCCTGACGAGCCTTCGAGCAAACCTGATAGGCACTCCAAGGTTTCTGCATTGGCCAAGTTGATTTCATCGAGGAGGACCCAGTAGCCTTCCTTCAGCGCTTTTATGAGACTTCCTTCAATGAAGGCAAAAGCTAAAGACAGTTGAGCTTTTACCTGAGATGTTAACTTATCTAATTTTGCTGATAGTCTTTCCCATTTCACGAGAGTTTCTTTGCTCTTAGCTTCTTCTGGATCTTTGGGTTCATCTTCTATACTTGTGATTTTGGATCTCAATCTTTTGACAGCAGCAGTTGTACTGGTGGTCATCAAAGCGACTAAAGTTTTCCACTTACATTTCAGGTAGCAAGTTCCAATGTGGGATAAGAATTTTTTATTTGGTTCTACTGCAAAGTATGAGCGAAACAATAGCTCGAATTCTTCCCTGATAGGAAAGATTAGAAATTTCAAATCAACGGGTTTGTAGCCACCAAGAAGATCCGCGCTTTCACTCTGTTGATTCATATTAATCACTATCAACTTGTGACCAGTGCTGCGAGCTAAATATTGAACAGAACTTGTTTTTCCTGTACCAGTCTCACCAACAAGCAAAACTGGTTCATTTTGCGACACACAGCTTGTGATGCGCTCCAGTAAACAAGCTGATGGGCGAGTGAAAGAAAATTTAGCTACGCTTCTTTCAATTTGGGTAACCTGATTTTTCTTTCTTTTTAATTTACTACGTCCACTTACAAAATAGTCTGGTTTCAATTCGATTGATGGTTTATGAGTCTGAGCAAAGTATTCTGCTTTTGTTTTTATAATTCCCAATTTATTAGCAATAGCTATGGATAATGCCAATCTTTGATCTGTAAAACGTTATAATTTTTAGAAAGTATAAAAGTAATAAATTTATTTTCAGTTAGTGGAAACATACCTTGATTGGGAACTGAACAGCAGAATATGTCAATTGCATCTTGGAATAATTTTAAAGCAGAGTCTGGTGATGAAACTACAAAGTCAAGTGTTGCTCTTGAACACCACTTGATTAAATCTCTAGTTGAAATCAACCTTCCAGTCTTCAAAATTTTTCCTTCATCTTCGTCATCACAAGTATTTATTTCATGATTTCCTACTGAAAATAATAGGAAGACATCTACCATCTTTGTGGCAATAGTATTAAGAACTGGAAATAAAGTTTGGACAACAGTCACTAACTCTTCTTTCGACAATGGTTCCATGTTCACACATAGCCAGTGTTTTTCCAATAAACTCGTAGCTCCAGATGTATGTCGTTGGAGACCAGACATTGTTAGTATTAATCTTTGGGTGACGAACAATTGAAATCCACTTTTAACATGAATTGTGTCTCTGTAACCGGGAACTGACAGTGTTCCAGTTTCCATCAAGTTGCTTAAGACACTTGCAACGTCTAATGCAGCACTGTCAATATCTTCCAGAAGTAACCACTTGCCAGCAATTACTGCTTGTGTTAGTACGCCTGGTTGCCATATAAACTCTCCAGGTATATCTGTACATCTATATGTTCCCAGAAGCATTTTTGAATCTGTTTGATCTCCTAATTGTACTTTAATGAAGTCGGAAGGACCATGACCAGTAATTTTGGCCAAATATTCAACAATTGCTGTTTTACCACATCCAACAGAACCTTGCAGACAAATACATTTTCTGGAAGCTACCGCAAGAGCTAAACAACGTAAATTTTCTTCCATAGACTGCACAGAAACTAAATCACTCTCTGTATGCTTTAGTTGTTTTTTAAAAACTGGTAATAAAACCCCTGCAACGGAGACAACAGATGGAACTCTTTTAGCTATTTCTTCAACTTCTTTTGAGAAATTTTCTAATTGTAAAACTGTCGTTGCATTAATATCTTTGATTTCAGTTATAAATTGATCGATATCACCAATCAGAGCTTTAGCACAATTCAATCTTAATAACTCTGACATTTCCAAAACTATAGCTACACACTTTATGGCAATCCTAAAATCAAATAGTTGTATAAATTAAAATTGATATTCATATTTTATAATTGTATATTTACCAATTTATTAAAAAAATGACAACTTACCACTTTACTTTGTCATCTTTATTTGTTAAATATTTATAAAATTTCGACCAGTTCCATTTGTACTTAAAGTGATCAGGTGAAGCTTGTAAAATATTAAAACTTGCTTCGACAATTTCATAATCAGATACTTTTTTAGGAATTTGATGAATTTTGTGTCTTTTTAATTTTGGACGTTCACAAGTATTTTTTGTTGGATTTATAAACGGCGGAGGATTAACTTCAAAATATTGCAATGCAAACCTAAAATTTTGTCATAATTTATGAATATTTCGCTTATAACTATAGATGAAAAAATTATAGCTTTTAAAACTCACCCTAGAACATCAGGATGTATCAAAATTAATTTTCCAATGACAGCACAGTTTGCTCTGTGAACTAAATCAGAATCCATTGTATCAGTTGTGGATTCTTTGTCTTTATTTATTGACATTGTCAATAAAATAAGCAGCAATTGCGGAAAACACTCTGAAACGTCTTTAGCAAATTCGGGATTCATCAAAATATCACGTAATTGTTCAAGTATTAATTCTTCACAATCTTGTGTTATTTCCTAAAAAAATCGTTACGACGTTACAATAATAGTAGTAATTCTTTTTTTCATTTTATAATAAAATAGTAGTTTTCAACTTCTTACCGTCAAATCGAGATAAGCATCAAACGCATTGCGATAACTTTCGCGACGTTCGCACAACGTTTTTAAATTCTGTATCAACATTTTTATAGCGTTTTTCAATGCACAACTTAGAAAATTAATTATTTAATTAATAATAAATGTTTACAAAAAGGCGACTATAATCGCAATCTCCAAGATACTTTGTTTGGCATATCTCGCGCGACTAGAGCGGTAACCGGAAGGTTATGTTTCTCCGACAAACACTACACGTGCGACTCGCCGAAGGAACGTCAGGTGACCATTTTCGCCACAGTACGGTCACGTGACAAGCCGTCACGTACCTTATTTTAAATAAACGGAACAGCCTCTATTGTTTTGATGTTGTTTTCCTCGCAGCTCGATCAGCTATAGCACGTGGGACAGTTTGAGATTATTCGAATTCTCTGTTTGCGAAAATTGTCCTTTTGGGTAAATAAACGGTGAGTTTGGATAAAATTTGTCAACTATTTGCTCATTTGCATGAACCAGACAATTTTATTCCAGCAATTATAAAGCCATTTTCTTTGGATAAAAATGACATATAAAAATTGTATTTACAAGATTTTTGTAGGTTAAATCTTCAAAAAGTTTCGTTTATTGTTTAATTATACGATAATAGAACACTATTTTTTACGTATAACAATAGGGTAAAACATTTTCATAAAGTCATCTGTCTTATCAAATTATAAACTATCACACTATTATAAAATATAGTTTTCTGCAAGGAATTAACTATCTTTATTTATTATAACAATATTTTTATTCTGAAGGAGTAATCATGGTGAAGCCTAAGAGGTTAGATAAGACGAGGCTACGTAGACGAACATCTTTGGAAATTGAAGAAGAGCAGAGCAGAACATTATACATTCGTGTTCCACACACGATCAAAGATGATAAAGAAATCAAAGACCTCTTTTTTGGTGAATTTGAATTGAAGATTCCTCGACAAGCTGCCAGATATTGTCATGTAATATTCCCCAATGTTGAAGAGAAAATAAAAAACATGAAAGCTTTGAAGAAAAAGTTAATAGATGGTAAACCTATTTATGCAGGTCCACCAAAACCTATAAATTTAGAAAAAAAGAAAAAGCCTAAACAGAAGAAGATTGTTGTCCCAGAACCCACAGATGAACCTAAATTAGGAAAATAGTAAGTACCTTAATATAATAGCTTAAAAGATACTTATTTTTATTACTTTATGCGCTTCCTATTTATCATTTGAATTAAATTTTTTATTCCAGTTTATTTGTATCGAATATACCTGCTGGTGTTAAGGCTTCAGAAATAAAAGATGCATTTCCAGGATCTAAAACTATTGCCTTGATAAAGGGATTAGTAAATGGAAAAAGGTATTTGGATATATAATTTATTGGATTTTTCACATTGATAGAAATGAAATAATTTTTAATAATTGAAAAATATAGGTTAGCAAAGGTAAAGATGTCGACAACACAATTATGTCAGCATTATGTTAAAAATGAATCTGAGTGGCCTTCATTCCGTGATACAAAATGTTCGATATTATACTCAAAAAAAATTAGTAACAGTAAAAATAAAAAGAAGAAACCCAAGAATAAATCCAAACCCTTGAAGATTTATGATGAAGACACAGAACAAAAAGATGATTCAAAATCACCAAGAAAATCTAAGAAGGAAGAAAAGGCTGAAGATGCTGATGAGACATTAACAGACGATGAAGATGATGTTGAAGAGGAAGATGAAGCCACAGAAGAAGAGGATGAAGTGTCTGGTGAAGAGGAATAAGAGTATGAAAAAAATATGTTTATAGTATTTGTATGTTAATTATAAGTTACGTTTTTATAAGTAATTTATTTTTTATTCTCAAAAAGCGATTAAGATACTTCAAATATAGTTTTGTTTCAAAATATGTATCACAGATACTTTGTTATCTCAAATTTATCACAGGAGAGTTTCTTTTGTATTTCATCTGCAACTTTCTTACTAATTGAAAGATGAAAAAGTAGAAAAATTCAATAACAGAGATGAAGCTGCATCCTAGAAATAAGCTGAACACGCCTCCTAGTGAAGCTGTAAAAAGAACATATATATATATTTAGTATTATAAAAAATTAAGAAGGTATATAAAATATCGTTTTTATTCTATTTTATCTGACTATAAATTTATACACCCATATTCGTTAATCTGTACATTTTATACGATCTCTTGTGCACCAAAAACGTGGTAAATATCTTTCATTCGTTATATACTTACAGACAAGGTTTATCCAAGAGAGAACCAACTCCCGACGTTCGAGTACCGCCGCCTGTCCAGCGAATGTAATGTGTAGAGCCGTCGAGTTGGGATATTCTTTTGCCTTACTACTGTTAACATTCAGGAAAATGTGTTTTCAAGCAACAAAATTGCATCTCAAAATTGTAAATTACGTTGTGATGCTTACTAAAATTTTCCGGGCTTAAAGCGAGCTGCATTCAAAGGTTCACCGGTAATGGAAACAGTGTATTTGGTATTCTCGCAGTCGGGTAGACAGTCACATTCGCGAAGAGTTTTCGAGTAAATCTCGGATATAATTCGGGCCAGGCAAGGGATGTTGGTCAGGTTGCAAATCGTATCGCGCCTGTCCATGTCGTTCGAATAAAAGGGCATACAGTTGCACAAGCCCTGAATCGCCGCGTTGCGGCACTTCATGTAACAGTTCTCCGCCCTGTAGATCTCACTCTTCGTGGATGCTCTGAAACGCGTACGTCAATATCAAATTTTTCTTTGATCTTTCATTTCGATATTATTATTATATATTTTCTATTCGAAAAAAAATTGTGAATTTTGAAGAGGTCACCTGCAGTCTCTTTGGCTAGAGGAGAGGCTCAAGACCTCGGGACTGCTGGTGAGGTACGTGCCGTACAGACCAACGACAGTCTCGAAACCCTCGCCTGCCATGAACTCGACGGCATTTGGACCTGGACGTGTGTATCTCTCGTGTATGAGAACTTTGTAGCCGTCGCCGTAAGTTATCGAAGCAACGCGGTCGCTCGTGTTGTACGGCTTCAGTAAAACCGACAAAATGTAACGAGATCCGAAGTTTATGCTGTAGAGATCGCGGCTAGACTTGGGCGTGTATCTGAAAATTTTTTAATACTTTCAAATCCATTTCATTCGACGCTGCATATTTTTTATGCGTCGAATCTGCGATCACAGTATGTGCATAATAGTGACAACGTGACATGTATAGCAATATTAATTATGTTTGATTGCATTGCATATTGAAAAATGACCTAGTAAAAGCAGGCTGCCACTTCCTCTGCACAGCATTGTTGAATGAGCAACAAATTCCATACGTTGTGAGAATCGGTACGAAAAGCTTGTCGCACGATTCATTTCGGCCCTCGTACATACAGGTGATGAGCAGGTCGGTACAGTTCGGCGAGAGCTGCTCCAACAGCTGAGGTAGACTCATCCGGTTAGCGTTGAGTATGCGCTGTAGTTTCTCCAGCTCGTCGGAGAAGTGGTTCGACGGATAGACGATCTCGCGCAAGTAACGCAGCCCTTGTTCGAAGTCGTCGATCGTCAATCCCCTCGGCAGGTATCTAAATAAATACCGATTTTTTTTTCTTTTATTTCAACATTACAATAGAATATAATCTCACACACGTTGATGTGTTTTGCTTACAGTCGTTTTTGCATGGTTAAGTACGGCCTGAGCCGCTCGGCCGAGACCAAGTATCCCTGGCATAGTGTCACCGCTGGTATGGCGAGTTTCAGCGATGGGAATTGATTCGTTACGACTGTCGTCCGCATATTCGCCGATTTATGCCTTTCGTAAAATTGATTGGCCAATTGGCCGGAGCAGACCAGCGAGATGATAACGACAATTAACCAGAGTAATCTGCAAGCAGACCATAAAAGCTCGCGCTTAAAAATTAACGCTTCGTGTTTCTCGTCTTCGTATATAAATCGTGATGAATGTCGATTTTCGCAAACCTCTCGATCGTCGTCTTGGCCTGTATAGTGTATTTGATCCCGTGAACAGATGACTCCTTGGCGAACTCACGATAGACCTGGACGAGACTGTGCCACATCTTGTGTCGCTCTATCTGCAGTCCATTCTCCGAGTGCAGTCTCGCCTCCTCACCGTTTCTCAGTTTCATTGTAACGCAATTGTACACTTCAAATGTCAACCAGATTCCTCTCGACTATGTCGGCCTCATAATGCATCGTCACTGATATTAAACTGTATAACAGGCGAATTATCCTCGCGAGTATACTTAGTTTTCGTAGACAACACTGTAGAAAACACACTGCACGTACGACGGCGGCAAAGTCGATAAAAGTCTCAGGACGAACTGCGGCGCCTGTCACACTCACGGCAACAATTTAGCCGAGTGTGTAGCCTATAACGATTAGTTATCTCGGTCTGTGCATTATAAATGAAACGGCTTTCGTGCGCTCCACTCGATCGACTTTTGCGGCCGATGAGGAGGAGAGATAGCCATCATCGTCGCGTGTGCTTCTCGTTGTCCCTTTCGACTGCTAGGTGTACTTCCGCGGCAGATACACACGCACGAGACATGGAAATTACGGGCTTAGAACGATTTCGATTTTGATTTTGGCCCAGACAATTAACGAGCGTGTCGACTTTTCATGTGTCATAATACACGACTTTTAATTCGCTGGAAAAAATATAGGTCATATGTGGGAATGTCGTTGTCTGATGGGGTTATACAGTGGATGTTATTTTCTATGAATTTATTAATTTTAGGGAACGAACACGTGTTGTATGGAGTTGATAAAAACACGAGCAACAATAAATCATGACAGGCGCTGCATATGGCCGGTGTACACTGATTCGTGCATGTTGTAGGTGTCTTGAATTATATATTGCGACGACCTGCAACACATTCTTTTCATTTTTAATGCTTATTATTTTTTTTTTTTCGATTATCAAGTTGCAAAAATAGGAAGGTATACTACATAAAAAACGCAATTATGGAATTCAAGCGAAATTCATACATCTTTATTAAAAAGATTTGTCGTATCCTCTTAACTCGTTAAAAATAATACATGTGACAAATCAAATTTTACGCATACCCCTGATGCTTCATCTATTGAAACAACTATATAAAAATTCTTTTAAATATATCGAACCCTATTTGTTTTACGTCTTTTTTGATTTTATTCGCCTTTTTTCTCATCTGTGTATTTTCTACGAATACTCGCCCGAACAAAAAAGCCCTGTTTTAATTTCAATTTATTTTACTCTGGTGCTCTAAAACTGGCAAATTAAAATAGGCCTTTTTTGATCGCCTATAGGTAACATATAAACTCTATATTATTTATTGTCTCATTAAATCATTATTCTGTATAACGTTATTTTGATATTTTAATACAATTGAACTCTTTTAAAATATTTATCTTGTCGTTATAGAATTCAAGCGAAATTCATACTTCTTAATATTTATTACATTCTCATCGATTTTTACAATCGATCTACTATGTTCGAACTTAATTTATTATTCAAAACGTACAACCAGCCATGAATCGCATCGGACTATGCATTCATGCACATTTAAAAGAACGTGCACAACAACGCGACAGAAATTCTTAATTTCCTTTATTGCCGCAAAGCACGTTCGAGCTAAAATTATATTATTTATATCGAATTTAGTATGCTTGTGTGCTACATATATATCTATATAATATGTAAGCACACTTGAAGTTTATCCTTATATCCCCGATGAAAAACAAAGTGCTCGGCAGCAGATGCCGGTGCGCGGAAAAACAAAGCCGTAAAGCATAATTGATTCATAAATCCGGCTCGAGGCCCCAATTAATCCGCATCATCATCATATCCGCTGCTTGCAGAACACGCGTCGCGCAATAAATCGTATAAAAGCGCGTACAGCCGAAGCTTCGTTATCGCTACGCCAGTAGGTGGCAGCACCGTACGTTAAAGCGTCGAAGACCATAACCACTTTTGACGTTTTTCGCCCGTTTTTTTCTCATCTCTGGATCAGAGCCAGTCTCTGTGCATACATTACATGCATCATGACATATGCAGTGATGAATCCTCGACTGCTTTCGTAAAGCAAAGTGCAGTCACTATATACCTATATACACGTTTTGACGTTGTCTGTAGTGCGCACGCACCCAATACATACACACGTGCAGTTGACGGCAAGAGCACCGAGAGAGAGAGAAAGATACATATATATACAGGAGAAATATAATAAAGACGCGAGACGGAATAAAAGAGAATAGCGTGTGTGGGTGAGCGCATGCACACAGGCGCGGCTTTTTCGCGACTCGCGAAAAACAAGCGTGGTAGGCGCTCGCACGGGTGGTCGAACTCTCTTGCCACTCTCCTCTGTCTCTGACTCTCTGTCGCTCTTCAAAGACTACTTATAGTATATACAGTGGCGGCGACGGGGGTGGCGCAAAGAGTAGAGCTCCCCTAAAAATCGGGGGAAAAGAAGAGTAGCTGCTGGCAGAGGAGTGTCGTCGCGAATTGCACCGTAACACATCACATACTCGACAAGAAAAAAAAGTGCTGCCAGTATTGGCTTGGAGCGAGAGCGAGTATATCTACAGTGTATAAGCGCGCAGTGATGAAGACGAGATGAGGAGTAGGTATAGTACCTACTTATAAGTAGATTGGAGAGAGAGAGAGAGAGATGATCTAAAAAAAAGGCCGTGATTATGTTATTGCGGGAGGCGTCGCAGCAGCAGCAGCACCGCAGACCGATCAAGATTGCGCGCCACCGCCGCTGCACGCAGCATCGCTACGTCAGTGCTATGCCGCCGACGGGCGTGATTTCTTCCTGCTGCTCGTCGGCCCGCGCCTCATCAGTCGTACTCCGAGACTACCCATCGTCTCGAGCTAACCTAAAAAAGCCATCGCAGCAATAAGGATACAAGCGTATACATTTCTGTTGTGTTCATTATTATACTTAGAGGAGTGTTGAGGAGCTACGCGAAGGGTAGAGGAATTATGGTAGCTGCCGAGGGCTGCAGCGGAGGAGGATCGCCGAGCAAGAGGATCAACGAAGCGATTCTCTCCGGGAAGCCGAGCTCAGCGGACGACTCGACAGCCGAGGAAGAGGAGGACGACGACTGCAGTGAGTGTCTCTGACGTTGAGTGCCCTAATCGCTGCTCTATAATAACGCTCTCGCTCTCTCTCGATCCCTATGTACCTATTGTCGAGCTTCTTCCTACTCTTTTCGCCTCTACTCTCTGTGTGCATCGTACCTACTACCTACCTATAAGCTGTGTCGCCCCGTCGTGCTGCTCGTTGTCTACTTGCTCTATACCTGTAATTTGCATAAGTAATTTATACGAACGCGTGAGCGACCGAGTGTGCGAGTCCTCTGCTATGCGAGAGAGTCCAGACCTTTTAAACGCAAGACTGACGTATATTATCTTCCAGGATAGAGTATGGCTGGAGAAAGGTACGTATTTTGTCGACTCTTGTACTAACGCTCATTTTTTTACTCTCATTGATTTTTGTCTTTTACTCGCGTTTATCGCTTTTCGCTTCACCTTGAACTCTGTGCTTCTGCTGCTGGATAAAATGGGCTATTTTTAGACCACTTGTTAGTATGCTCAAGGCAAAAATTATTTGGTTTTTTTGGACTATTGCTTCTACTATTGATATGCGCTTTCTGCGTCAGCTGCATAATGCACTTTGAGAGAAAATCAAAGTTTCATGCTAAAACGATGCATGCCTTTTTTATTCCTAGCTAGTAAATCACTAGTCGGTGAGGTAATCAGTTTTTGAATCCGTACCAGTTTTTATAACTTTTTTTACATGTCGGATGATAAATCAAAGCTTTATGAGTAATATTTCTGAAAACTTTGATTGCTTATCTGTGATTGTAAACACTGACATCATGGAAAACATTCCATTTTTAGTATACTTTTGTGAAATCGTCTGCGTTTCTCTAGCAATTTTCAATAATGTTCCACAATTATACTTGCAAATCATTGTTTATACAACTGTCGTATGCACTTGTCAAAGTAAATACACTCGCATTTGACTATAAACCAATTGCTGACCCATCGCCGTAACAAATTTAATAAGACCAATAACTGCAGGAATAGAATTATCCATAAGAAGGTCAGCTGTGGTACGTAGTCCACTACTAAAGCAATTGCTTTACTGCGTAGATGTTGCAACAATCTTTTGTCATACTTGACTGCATTAAAGCACTTCTGCCGTACTCATCTTTCATTTTTATACGTTTCAATGATTCCCTTAAAAAGATGAGTGTGCATGCAATTTTGCACTTTAACAAGCCTTCTTGTAAATTTTACTGATATATTCATCTTTAGAGTAAGAAGACAGGTTTAAATAACAGGCAATATGAAACTATGATTCTTTTTATTTCAGTGTTGGAGTGAAGACGATGTCAATACAATTTTTGGTGTAACCTTGGTGTTTATCCAAGAACTCAATCAAGAAATCCCAAACAATGCATATCCTTGGAGAGTTATGGTTGTTACTTTAAAAAGAAAATGTTTAAAACTTTCAACAGTGTATCACAGTTATATTAAAAATGCAAGCCAAAAAGCGCTACTTGCTCGTGTTTGTAACATGTGCATTCCTTGGCTTCTGCTACTTTGGTGGCTATCGCTTAAAAGCGAAAAGTTCAAGTAAGAAAAAGTCAGCACAAGAGGATCTACCATCTTACTATGTCATTGATCCAAATTACCAAGAGAACTATGAGAAATGGTCGAAAGAGTTAAACAACCAACCACCAACACCTCCAAATTTAAAAAAGTGTGATATGAAAACATGTTTTGATTTCACAAAGTGTAAGGAGGGATTCACCGTTTATGTGTATCCTATTGAAGATACGATCAGTCCATTATACCAAAAAATATTAAATGTCATCACAGAATCACGATATTATACATCAGATCCTTCACGAGCTTGTTTATTTGTTTTGGCTCTGGATACGCTTGACAGAGATCCTTTATCGACTGAATTTGTACATAATCTACCTAGTAAACTCGCGCGATTGCCATATTGGAATAATGGGAAAAACCATTTGATTTTTAATTTGTATTCGGGTACTTGGCCTGACTATATAGAAGATGCCATGGCCTTTGATTATGGGTACGCAATGCTTGCAAAAGCAAGCATGTCATTCATGAAGCTGAGAGAAGATTTTGATGTATCTATACCGCTTTTTACTAAGCAACATCCTGAAAGAGGAGGTGAACCTGGTCTGGCCATCCATAATCACTTTCCAAATAAGAAAAAGTACTTGGCAGCTTTTAAGGGAAAAAGGTATGTCCATGGCATTGGATCGGAGACAAGAAATGCTCTTCACCATTTGCACAATGGAAAGGATCTCATATTTGTTACAACTTGTCGGCATGGTAAATCTTGGAGAGAATTGCAGGATGAACATTGTCCACAAGATATTCGAGAGTATGATATGTAAGTAAATAAAAGAAAACTTGCAAGTAACAGAACTCTCAAAGGAAATAAAAATTTAATGTATATTTAATGATTTTTAGGTATGACTATGATGTTCTCTTACTGAACTCTACATTCTGTCTTGTTCCTCGAGGACGAAGGCTTGGTAGCTTTCGATTTTTAGAAGCATTAAGAGCTGGATGTATTCCTGTTATTTTAAGCAATGGATGGGCTCTTCCTTTTCACGATCGCATCGATTGGTTTCAGTCAGTAATTTTCGCTGATGAAAGGCTTCTTTTTCAAGTGAGTATTTTCGTTCTGTATTAAAAAACGATAAACAATATCGAGAAATCAAAACATACTTTTATTTGGCGCAGGTTCCAGATATTTTGCGATCAGTGGTGGAAGAAAAAATTATGGTTTTGAGACAGACAACTCAGTTTTTGTGGGAGCGATACTTTTCGTCGCTGGAAAAAATTATATTCACAACATTTGAGATTATTCGCGAACGAATCCCATGGGAGGGTCGAAGAGAATATCGCGTTTGGAATCGAGATCCAGGAGCATTGGCCATTTTACCAAAATTTTCCGATACTCAGCAAGACCTTCCATTTCAAGATTGTGAACCTGGAGATACATTTACTGCCATAATTTACTCTCAGCTAGGGTCCACTGCAGTTCTTTATCGCCTACTGAAGAGCCTCGCCAAAAGCAAATATTTAGACAAAGTAAATAAAATCTTATCTTGGTACCTTTTTTATGTTTTATAAAATAAATTTACTCCGTCACTAATGCTGATCTCTTTATTTCAGATCATATTAATGTGGAACTCTGACATTCCACTACCAAGAAAGCCACGCTGGCAAGGCATTAAGGTACCAATCCATATTGTACCTGCCTCTGGAATATCTTATAGGTTTTACCCTCATCCTTTGATCAAAACTAGTGCCATATTATCGTTAGATGAAGATGTGACCCTCAATACTGATGAGATTGATTTTGCTTTTGTCGTTTGGCAAAGTTTTCCAAATCGAATTATTGGTTATCCTGCTAGATCTCATTACTGGGACGATTCCAAGGTACAAAATTTACTCCTGCTTTATACAAGGATTATTTTATATCTCCTTTCGAAAAAAAAAATTTTAATTTTCTTTACAGCGTTCGTGGGGTTATACGAGTAAGTGGACAAATGATTACAGTATGGTATTAACGGGGGCTGCCTTCTATCATCGTTACTATAATACTCTGTACACTGAGACGTTAAGCTCGACACTTCACAAAACTGTTGAGCAGTCACAGAATTGCGAAGATATTTTGATGAACTTTCTAGTGAGCCATGTCACTCGTCGCCCTCCAATCAAAGTGACACAGCGCAAAATGTATAAAGATACAACGGCTGCTGGGAAAAGGCAAGTATACTCTTGTAAAGATAAAATACAATCATTATACGTGATATTTTTATTAATTTTGATCTTTGCAGATCTCCATGGAACGATCCAGATCATTTTATCCAGCGTCAAACCTGTATGAATACATTTGTTGCCGTTTTTGGTTATATGCCATTACTGCGATCGAACATGAGACTGGACCCTGTACTTTTTAAGGACCCCGTAAGCAACTTGCGCAAAAAGTATAGGCAAATTGAACTAGTTACTAACTAGAATTGTATACATTTTATTATCGAATATATATAAATACGGTTACTCAAAAGGACGATAATAAAAAAAAGTTCGCGAGGTTGAGGTTGAAATGAATTTTGTAAGATTGTAAGATGTATAATTTTATAGCCGTGCCATGTATGGTAGTTTGGTGAGGCTATATAAATATTAAAAATGTGTATAGGAATGATGCGTACATGTATCTATAACGAGAACAATAAGTACGTGTATATTAAAGTCACGATAAGTTAAATTATGAAATATATATATATACATCACGCGCGCTTCGGATCTCTCGCGCTACATCGACTTTTACAACTAATTTCTTATCATTGTGATCGACTCTATACTCGCGGATTAACCGATCGCACACCTTTGTATACTTTAGAGCGAATGAATGAACAAGTATCAATTTTTTACTCGTATTTATTTACGAAATTATAGTCTTTGGTCCGCCCGCGCAAACTCCAATACGTCCTCTCCATATCCGCGATTGAGCGATTGCAGTACAAACGAGTGAACATAAGAATGAAAACATAATTAACGATAACAATAAATCGAAGGGAGATCCGATGACGCTGAGAGTGATCCTCTACCAAAATGTAATCGCGCGTTTCGCTGCTAAGCCGAATATGAACTTGTGTACATAAAGAATTCGTTTATTAGTTATTAATACAACAAATTATTTGACAGATAACGTGCGAGAGTGAGTGCCTTTCTGCTGACCATCACACCAGCATCTCATCATCCTCTCCTTTTCTGCATCACAAGAGAACCCGGATGTTCTTGCCCACGCAACGTCCCTTTCCTTTCTTCTTCGACAAAATCATTCACGTTCACGCGTGCTCGACGCTTTTTTTGTTTGTACTTGTCAAGGTAAGGCACCAAGTATAATTGATTCAAAGTCTGATTATTTTTTCATCATTACTTTAACAGGCATGGCCTGTGTATAGGTCGTTTCATCATTCCAGTCTATTATCGAATGCCATGATTAATGTCATTCCAGAACAATAAATGATTTTAATACTTTTTTCCGATACAGCATTCTGCGGAACGCCATTAATTATATACCGTATGTCATTTGTTTTCGAAAAAAGAAAAAATTATGTATAAGCAGGATCGTATAGCTTACGATTTTTCTTTTTTGAGTATTCAGTGCGCTGTTAATTTTTTATGATTATACATTTTATTGTTACAAACGAAGGACAAAACTTTACAAAAAAATATAGCCCTGTTTTATTATATTGCAAAAAAATGTTTTTAATTTCTTCATTGCATCCTACTAACACCATACTTTTTTATTTTCTTTAGTTGATTGTCGAATACTACATACAGCCAATCATCTACAGGTATATGCAGACACTACACTAAGCCGTAAGTATTATATATATTGGATACGAAAAGTACTTGCATACGCAGGTTTGTTCAAGCGCGTGAAGGGAAGCTTTCAGAAATGTGACACGCGAATTTCGTTAAATATTTAACGAGAGCCTTTGGCAAGAAAAAGTTTGGGGAATAAATTGCCGCGTTATTCGAGCAGCGTGTATAGTTAATGTAATAGTAGGCATGCGCGTCGGAATTTCGCGCGAGTTTTGGCTGCCGTCGCGCAAAAACTTAATTTGAAATATGAGAAATTGAGCTGTTAGTTTTTAAGCCTCTCGTATTTCGTTATTAACGGAGCTAACGAAAATACTTGCCGATAATAATCACGGAAATTTTTGCACTTCAATGGTTTACCTTGTACTTTTTTTACGAGGTGAGTAATCATATGTATACTGCACTGCATAATCTGCAATTTGGGCCATTTACATACGCGGAGAAAAAAAACGGCCAACCTGACTATAACATGCAACTCTTTTTGTGTAAGATCATTGCTATAAAATATCAAATCGAAGGGCTGTCTATTATAAACCGAAATTCTAAAGAGATTTGTATGCGCAGACAAGCCGCTCGACTCATATATCAAAAGTACAATTTCTTCAAAACGTCCATTCCGCGCTATTCACTCTCACTCGCTCGCGGCCGAATATTTTCTCTTTCTACATTGTCTCTCTCTCTTTCTCTCGTGCATAATAAAGCGCAATATCTGCCCGTCCCGCGCTCTCGTTTTCGTTTGCTATCACGTACGTATATATACCAATACACGATTTCTTTCTCTTTCTTTTGTCCCGTTCTCGTTTCATCGGTCAATTGTCGCTTATGTCATTGCGACACATAATATACGCACACGCATACACGAGAGTAATTTTCGACCGATTTTTTTTTCTTTCGAGGGGAGACAGAGGTGTTATTTTATTTTGAAATACCGCGTGATTGTTCTCTTGTATGTAGATCGACGATCTGATTTGTGGGCAATTGGAGCTTGTTTGAGAACCAGTTAGCGACCTTACGCGAGAGTGAATTAGCAGATTAGAAATAATTGATTTCTGATTGATGTGGCGATAGGTGATCGTTATTTTTTTTAATTTTTTTTTTCACTAAACGAGAGCAAAATATCGGATAAATTTGATTAATTGATACACGGCACGCTTTTTTTCTACAAGGCCTTATTTTTTTTCTTTCGGCGGCTTTTATATGACATAAGAAGTGAGTATGTAAATAAACCTAAGGCCTAAGGTTTCTGCTGATCGCTAGCGACGCTGCTCCAGCACCGCAGTTCATCTCTCCACGGCAAGCGGCGTCGACCATCTCCAGGTTTCCTGCCCACGGCGGGATGGCCATGCATTCTTCACTGTTACTTCTGTTTCAGTTTCGTTCAAGGAACGAGGCGGGCGATATGAACGACAGAAAATAAGGTATTGGACCTTTTAATATCAAAATTTTAAGCTTATGTCATTGAAGATTTTTATTCAAAACTGTTGCGAGTCAACTTTAAATTTCACTTCGATTTGCGCGTGCTTCCTCGGAGATATAAAGCTCGCATATAACTGCCAAAGTACATTTGTACACATTTTTTTGGCGAGTACGTTAAAATTGAATCAATCGACGGTTACTTCATTGACGAAATGCGAATCATTTCTTTTTTTTTTTACTTTCACTCGCACGAACGGTAAATGAAATGCGACCGGATGCGTAGGCGTCTGAATTTCATGACACGTACAAAGTCGATCGAAAAGAAAAGCGTGTGGTTTGATCAGTAAAAAAAGAGTAATCGGCTGCCCTACTAACAGATTCATAAAATATTAAATAGGCAAAAATGTGGCTTGAACTTAAAGCCATAATCACAGCTATACAAATGCTTACGTCGTGATGTAATTAAATAAGTGATACCCGTTAATCGAACGTTTACCTCGTTAGTTTGAGAGGATGACGATTGTGAACGTTGCGATCTCCAATATATATTATATGGTCGCGGTAAAACATATAGCGCGCCTCTTGATATTATACACACACATATACACGTATCCATCTATATCAAGCGGAGCTAAACAAAGACGCAAGCCGAGTAGCGAGAGACAGTCGGCGATGTATAATAGAGCGAGAAAAAAGGGTATTAAAGTCGCGTAACAACGCGCTCGCAACAACGCCCGGGTGAACGGTTTTCTCATAGGTCTGCCTCGTCCCACGCTGCTGCTGCTGCTGCTGCATGGACACGAGACACGCGCGCGGTGGCGGAATTCTTGCGAAAGCTCTCTTTCTCGCTCGCGCCCCTCTACGTTTTATACGAGAGCGCAAAAAGTTTGCTCTCTTTCTCTTTTCGTCCTGACGTATTATACTTATATATATAGCCGCGCAGGATTGTCCGAGTTGGTGCGATATCGGTGGTCTTTGTGTGTGTGTGTGTATATGTATATATACATACATATAGATGGGATTACTCTGAGATTTTTATCTTGCAGCATCCATGTGATGTTTCTTGGTTAACGAGGGCTTTTTCAATCGTAAAATACTGGTTATAACGACGATGTGTTAAACAATTCAAACTATTATAATATACTGGTCATCGCAATCATCCTTATAATTTCCGTACAATCTCTCGACCTTCGAAAGCCTTTATTTTTCACCTGATTTTTCAACAATTCAAGGCGAACAGGCGGGTGCGCTTGGAGTATGATCATCTCGTGCTTTTGCATTCATACATATACGTATTCTGATTGTCCAAATTACTCTATATAATTGGTAAACGAACAAAAACTTGCACACCTTAAGGTCCCTCTCTACACTCGATATAGTACTATTAATAAATATATATATATAGCA
>UCOJ01001315.1:0-34473 GCA_900474305.1 Cecidostiba fungosa | reverse complement strand
GCTTATTTCTGACCTACTAAGTACACCGGAGTCAACCATACGAGGCTGGTTGAAAAATTGTGAGGTAAGGAAACGCCAGCTTCGAACATCTTCGAACAGCGCCGGAACGAAGCCCCGTGAGCTTAAATCGAAGAGGAAACTCCGGGATGAATGTGAGAACAGCGCGCTAGAGATAAAGCCCGACCATTGCAGACCGGTGAAGCAATTGAAAGAGGAATCTGCCATCGACAACGGAATCGATGAAACGAAGGAGCACATAGGTAAGTTGGAATTTCTTAAGTGTCTGGGGTTGATTCGGAACGAGGATCTGCCTGACCGTAGCTGAACCCCAGGTATGAAAACAAGAAGCAAAACTGCTCACTTGAGATCCTGAGCAGTTTTACTTTTCTAAAAAATGGTAAAAGTTTTCATATTAGTTATTTTCGAAATAGTCGAATACATAGATAGAAAGTTCAAAGTTCAATTTTCATCGATGATTTTAGTCAAAAACTGAGTTCAGCCAATTAAAATGATAACTTATTCCTCAGCTTCTGGCATTTTCAAAAAAGAGTAATAATTAATAACTTTTGATTTATAGTTGAAAAGCTATTAAAAAAATTTAAAAAAATGTTAAGTATTGTTTGCAAGCACAGATATGATTTATTGAGAGGAGCACTTGGCCCCGGGGACATTAAGACCGGCCGGTGGCACATCACGAGTTGAGCACTTTGTCAAGGCAAGTTTCGCCGACGATAATTTTACCAACGCGCTATGATTAAATTACACTGTATACTGTCCGCCAGACACGAACTTTTCACCTACGTTGGCTGCAGCTTCTGCAACTTTTACAAAGGAACCTCTAATTCACCGCGGCCGCGCGTAAAGAAGTTAGCAATAGCTGTGGCGGAGGGCTTCATTTGCAGCAGCTGGTGCCACTTGGCTAATCAAGCATTTTGCATAACACTTGTACTATGCAAAATAGTTATCGGCTTAATCGGGGTAAGGGGGCGAATACACCTTAAATTGTCAAAAAATGAAAAATCGGATTTTGTTAAAAAATGTTAATAATAACAAATATTTTGTTTTAATTGAAGATAACTTTTTAAGATTGAATTTATTTTCAAATTCCCGCACTCGGACCACAATTATATAAATTTCAAACATGTCTATAGTTTTGGTGTTCTTCGATGCTCGGAACCAAAGAAAGTCTAGGGTCAGTGAAAAAATGAAAATTGTTAATTTTGACCTTAGAAGAGATGTTGTACCTGGTATATGGTATATATAAAAATTGTTTTATGTTTTTTACAGTGTACCTGAGTATATTCAATAGTTTAATCCTCGTTTTAAACAATTTAAGATATATATAAAAATGAAAACCAATTTTCCTTTTTTTTGATAATTTAAGGTGGTTAAGTCCCCTTAATGGACAATTTTTATGTTATTGAATCGCTGAGAAAATTACTCGTGTACTACTTTACGTTTAGTTTTCTCTCGTGCAGCCGATCGATCGCCTATACTGCCATACATAACTTGGAAATAATTATTTTTATGTACAACACCGAGCAAAAACGCGAATCGTTTTTTCGCAGAAGTCCAAGAAATAAGCAGCGTGAAACGCGTCACTATGGCAAACTGCATGGGAAGATGCTTTTTTAGGCACATGTGGCGCGCAAGTGCGTTGATTTATCAATCATTGCATTCGGCGGTCAAAGCTGAGAGTGCAAAAACAAAAATCCGGCCTGCAGTTACAGTTGGCCGGATGAAAGGGGAGTCTGTTTGCTGGCAAATTTAACGCAATTATACGCGAGCCGATCTTTGACAGATCTGCGAGAGCCGATAGGCGGGCAGTAGCCCGCCGCGGGTCAAGGAACTCATTGCGGATTCGCTTCCCTGGAAGCGATCCAGAATGCCATTGCCTCCATGCCAAAAATCATTAATTTTATCGCGAGCGCCGTGACTGAGCCTTCTCGTAAATCCCGAGGCAAGAAAGCTTTTCTAACAGCGAGCCGCAGCTTTCCACTTAATCTGTCCTATCTCGACGCCTCGCGGATGCGTTACAATGTCTGCAGTGGCAAGTTCCTGCGTTACGGAACTAATTTATTTCCGAGACTGACAACTAAATAGCTCCAGCGCTTACCAAAACAGTCGCGCCTCACCACTCAATCTTTAATATCTGTTTCAAGATGAATTTTGTTGCTGAATTATTGCAAGGATTGAATAAATACCTCTAATATCGAATAAATAAAATAAAACGAAAACGTTACGGTGGTAATATTTATTTTTTCAATTTTTGTTTATATAAGAAATATCACATCATTTGATTTTAGTGACTTATTCATATAATTTTGAACGCGAATTCTCAAATATATATGCATATGGTAGTAAACTAATATTTAAATTGTATTATTACTTCAAAAAATTTATGCCCGTAATATAATTTTCTTGCTGCGTTTAATAAAAAGTTAAAAAATATATAGCATTTATCGACATTCTAATTTGTATCGCATAATGAATACAAAGATTTATGTTCAATCCTCTCTTGAATTTCGGAGGATCGTCCACTCTACTAATCAAGTAAGTGCGAGTAGTATTTACCAAGCTATCAAGAATTTATAAATGAACACGTAATCGGTTGAACGCTTAAAAAATCGCCCATCAGCAGCCTTGCCGTTACTCCACTGAATATGCAAATGAAATTTGGCTCTAATACGTTTTTTAAATGCCGGTATACGAACTTATGTTAAACTAAACGTTCGAAATAATTTCCGAATGAAGGTCACGCGTGACATCAGTCATTTTATACGTTTTCATTAATCTAATTTTTCGTTACAGCTTGTTTAATAATAATAAATAATAGTAATAATAATGCTCACCGGATTAGTTTATGTATCATGAAACATTATATTCTTTAAAAAAAGTAGGCCAAACTTTTATCAACGATCATTGCATAATTAATAACCTGTAGTTTCGATATCAATATCTCGCTAAGAACAAACGCTACCAAAGAAAACTTGACCGATATTGCTGGACAAACAGAGCAAAATATTTCTGCATGTGCGGTGTCAGAACAAAATGTTATATTGTAAGATCAGCAGTTATATGGCCTACTGTAGAGACGAAAATGCGAGGGGATTTATAGCAGGCCAATAAGAAGGGTCTGTTTTCCCCGCTCTCAAGTACATCGGCTCTGTATATCCGACTAATTGGTGCGTCTGTTTTGACCTGCCTTCCGATTCCGACGCGTCGCTTCCATTTGAATTCTATTGCCCTCTCCGTGTCCCGCTCCACAACCTCACTTACCTGTGGACACTTCCTAACTGTAAACAGCTTGCTTTTGATATCTAGTACTATCCCAAATATATAATACTGTGCCAATCGCAAGGACGCTTTCAGTATACGATAACTTGGCAAACTTGCAACGTCGCCTCGGACTCGATAGTCGCAAACAGTTTCTAATTTTCTTTTTCTCGTCATTTTCCTTTTACATGCATCGTTAAAGTGGGATAATTGTTCGATTATACATTTTTCTATTTGAGTCACTATACGTTCAACAATCATCTTCGATTTCGAGAATCAATTCGAGTGATGCATCACAATTAGATACGCTACGTCATTTCTTTGCTCAGAACGATGGGCTCCAAAGGTACGAAACGTAAGTTCAAGAACAAATAAATTTATGCGGATTTCAATGTAACGTATAGGATAAGTTTTTTTTTTAATTAAATTTGCACCAATAATTTAAATTTAAAGCGTAGCGCATTTTTAAGCACACAAAGTGACAGAGGCGTGCTATATCGTACGTATAAGATACTGATAAATCGATTCACTCTGCTTTTCACATGTACACACTTAGCGTGCGTTCACGCACTTGATAATAATTATTGTTTACGCTTTAGACGTTAGCGATTATATATTTATATAATATTATATCGGTATTCAAAAAATATACTCAATTCAATTATTGCTAACTTTTCAGCAATAATAAGAAATACAGATTTAACTATTTAACAAATTTAATTTTTTAATTTAAGATTGTTATAAGACATACATTTTTAAGTGATATAAGCATCTTATGATGAAATGAACAAAAAAAGTGACCGTTGATAAATCGAAAAATTATTTGCTTTTTTTTGTCAACAATAATTGTTAATAAGTTTGAATAATTGGTAAAGAATATTATCTCAGAAATATTATAGATTTCTTTGATTATTTTTTAAATCGTCAGATTAGGTATTATTCTGCCATCTAGCGAAGTAAGGCGAACTTTCTTTCTCAAATTGACCCACTTGTAGGCTACTGATGGTAAAGTAGAGCGTTGCACGAACGACGTGTACAGCGCCGAAAAGCTTGAGATATATACACTACACACGCACGCTACACTCTGACTATGCTATGCATTACATTCGCTTTGGATAACTAATCGATAACAGTTGCTCTACGAATAATCCCAGATTCTAAGCTATTTTCAGGATAACTAGGAATAGCTCTTATACTTATACTATTTATTCCTATCGGGCCACAGATTCTATTAGATTTTTAAACTTATTCATATTATTTTCGAGTGAAATATTAGAGAAAATAAGCGCATTTTAAAAAAGCATTTCTACATTATTATAATAATAAATTCTTAGATTTCAAGTGTTTTGCAGGCTTGGTAGAATATAATTGATTATATTTAGTTCTGCTGTTAAACTAATTGTTAAAATTTATGCTCTATAATTCAAACAAATTTTTATTTTTTACGATATTACGCATTTTTATTTTAAATTAGTTCAATGATTTAAAAGACACTGTACACACCGTTATTTTACGCAATCTCAATGGTTAGAAATTAGAGACGTGTTTGATATTTCATATTAAAAGTAGGATATGAACGAACTTTTTTTTTTTTAAAGAAAATGAAAGGTAAGAAGAAGACCAAGAGGCGCTTCCAGAGACGGGTACCGAACCGTGACTCGAGCACCTGTTGCTGCCTACACGGCTTGAGGTTTAAGACCTACCTGGCTATATAACACGTCTACTATATGCAATGCACGATTCTAAAAAATATACCAAAAGCAAAGGAATGATTGCAACTTGATGATTCGCTTTGTATTAAAAACTATTAAATAAAAATTTGTTTTATCGTAAAATATTGAATTAACTAAATAAAATCAAATCATCTTGTCTATTTTACTTTCAATGTTTATGTACAAAAATAATCAACATGCACTTAAAATATTTTTCATCCAGTTTTGTATAATTATACTAAAATGTGAAGAATACAATTGTACCGTAATTTACTTAAGTAAAAATGACATTTTCATTTCTAAAAAAAAAGTTTAAATATATATAAAATACAATAGTTATAGAAGCTATAACTATATAAACGTATGAATCGATTATCAAAAATATTTAAAAAAATTAAATCTTTAGCAAAAAGATACTATTTTTCTGTATTATGATACACAGAATCTATCTCTGGTTCTATATACAAATAAAAAAATTCGACAATGACGAAGTATTTTTCTCTTGGAAATTGACTCTCTATTAGTAGCTATATATTTTTTTTCTTCAACAAGTTAGGACCTCCTGCTGATTAAACTGCAGTTTGATCGGCAGTTAGAGTGCATATACATCGATACTAGTTTAGATTTAAAAAAAAAAGAGTATGTGAACATACTCCCAATCGAATAACTGAATAATGAATGAATCACCGTTGATAGATGCTGCTCAGAAACTTTCTTGATAGATTTATATCATGCTTTACGAATATCTTATTTAGAAACTGAACGGTGAAGCTTAAAGCAATGAATTTTGTTCATTGCCTTATTACAGTTTGTATTTTAACAAATTTTCAACAATATACAGTGATTAAACAAAAACTCTTTTACATATTTAGAAATCCCAGAAATAAGTGTTTCTAAACCAATTAGACAAATAGAAATGTATGAAATATTGAACATACGGTATGTATTAAACGGAGTATAAAACAACAAAGGGCCAGGCTCCCAGTACACATTTCTTAAGAAATATTACGAAAGATGATTATCTTTGAACAGTTCAAATAACGGAGTACATAACTCAAGTTGACAATCTGTAATATCTGTATAACGAAATCGACTTACGGCTAATTTTTTAACAGTTTTGTAACTCCATAAATTATAACAGTGCCTTCAACCCTTGCGTTTTAAATTGACAGGACAACCTCGTTCAGTGTGTCGCGAAAGGATAATTTATTGGGGCAAGCAGTCGGGGCGTTACTTTACTCACGCTAATGTTTCCGACGGATTGCGCATGTTCTCGAGGACATTGTTGTGCGGTGTTGCCCTGCCTTTATTTTCATAATAATAATATATTACACTAGAAGTCTTGTTTTCACTCTCCAAAAAATTACGCTTTTATTTCAAATAATATTAATTTTATAGCTATTCCCATCTACCATTTGTAAACATTTTTTATTTGTCCTTGTTGCCAATCAAATGCATTTTAGACTTTAAGTGTATATATTTACTCTTCATAATAAAGAATGTCGAGAAGCATAAATTGTTAAAAAATGAAAAATCTGATTTCATTTTTATATTTACCTTAAATTGTTAAAAAAATGTATTAAACAATTGTAAAACTCAAATAAACTATAGAGAACAAAAAAAATTTTTTATATGTACCATATACCTGAAATAATATGTCTTCGAAGGTCAATCCATAATTTTCATTTTTTCAGCCACCGCAGACTTACTTCAATTCTGGGCATCAAAGAGCACTAAAAGTTTACAGATACGCTTAAAATACATGTAATTCTACCATGAATGTGGGGATTTTAAAATAAATTTAATTAAAAAAAGTTATTAGTAATTTAATAAAAAAATTGTTTAAAAATTAAAATTACAAATATTATGCTTAGATTATTGATAACTTTTTGAATTAGATTTATTTTCAAACACCCACAGTCATGGCAAAATTATATGTACTTCAAGCATATCTGTAAAGTTTTAGTGCTATTCGATGCCCAAAACTGAAGTAAGTCTGCGGTAGCTGAAAAAATGAAAATTATGGATTTTGGCCTTCTGAGAAATGTTGTACCTGGAATATGGTACATATAAAAATTGTTTGATACATTTTTTAAGATGAATATAAAAATGAAAATTAACTTTTCATGTTTTTGATAACGATGGTTCGGTCCCCTTAATTAAACAAAACTCGTCACACCGTCACACACCCACAGCCATATTCCGCAAAGTCTATGCACATTCAAGCACCGAACCGCATTTGTTTAACTGTTAGCCCAGCGACGTTTGTTTGAGGCGACGGCAGCAGCGTTTCGTCCTCTATACAGCATTTGTCGGAATGCCCGGCTGACCCGAAAGCCATTTATTCAAAACTGACGTAACTTATGACTTTGCCGCCGCCGCCGCCGCCGCCGCGACTTGTCCCCGAAACTTTCTCTCCAAATTACCTCTCTCTCCTTCTCGCGTCCTGCTTTTACCCCATTACGTGTACACTCGGCTATATATACACGAGTTTATGCGAGGATCTCTGTCCCGAGCTTATTTTTCGGGATTTTCCAGGATGAAAGCTGAGCATCAGGAGAATATAACGAGAGAACGGCGCTGAGGAAATAATTGAAATTCGCTTTTTTCTCTGTTGCAGGTGAGCTGACGTTTTACTCGTTATTTCAACGGCTTATAATAATTATACGTGAGTAACGAAAAATCTATATATCGTATAGGCGAACAATTATAAAATAGCCATCAGGGAAAAGTAGAAATAGCTCTCGCCACTGCGTTGTCGTTTCGAACGAGAGTATAGTAGCGAGTGATCGAAACACGATTACGCGCGCGGGAAATTCAATTTCTCTTAAATGAAAGCAGGCGCCTACACTCACAAGCGTTGATTATGTCAATGAGTTTCTATAATGCCACTAATACGTGCGCTGCGTGAGTAGATGTACTCCGAGTTTAGTCTGACGTGACTTTACACCGCCTCGATTTACATGTTGTGTGTATTCGCCAATAGAGCGATAAATCGTCGAGTTTAACAATCGTCGCTCTCTACACTGTTAAAACTTTATATATATATATATATCCATCCGTTGACTCGTCGTCGCAGAATAACGACGGCAAAAGCAGTAAGAGGCGAAATAACAACGGGCCGAAAGTGGATTCATTAGAAAGATACACGAAGACGTTTCTTTCGTGAGCGCTCCGACTTGTCAGGCCTTATCTAATCGCAGCCGACGAGAGTGACAGACTTTTTTATTACTTATATCTCCTCGCCCGTATCTCTCTCTCTCTCTCCCTCTTTCGGCCCTTTCATTCCACCAATAATGCCCCGGCGAAATTCGCCATTAAACGTCGGAGGATTTGTTTTATTGCGTATACCTTCGACGAGAGATTCTCTCTCGTCAGCTCCGACAAGCCGACTAATTAAACCGATTTCCACACGTTAATATATATATAAAGTTTTATTAACGAACACACGGTTTCACGGCGCAGCTGAGCTTTGCTCGCTTAAATAAATAATAAAGCCTCTCTCGTCGTAATAAAATTTTATCGTAATATATATAAGTTAACGCGTCGAACCGTCCGAGTGCATAAATATGCATAAATAGCGCGTGGCAGTAACCTTATAATCGATTTTTACCTTTACACTCGCTGCTGCGCTACTGCCTCCGAGGGGTTAATTGTTTTTCGGTATATATATAATGAGAGCTCGATAAAAGTTGACGCGCTGCATCAGGAATAAGTTGGCTCTTCCGTTGCATAGATTACAATAAAATCCCTTTCAGTATTATACAACGCGTATAGTTTCCGAATCAAATCCGTATGTTACATACAAAAAAAAAAATAAATAAAAAGAAAGCAAGAAAATTTTTCGGGCAATTTTCCCAGCGACATAACTCTCGTCTCCATATCGGCTCACTCCAAGCATCCAGGCTACTTTCTCTCTCCCGGTATTTTCACGCACGCGTGCGCACGCACAAACAGACGTGCCTCTCGGCATCGTCTATATGCTATTCCGTGATGTTTTCGACGACAGCCGTCGCGCCGTTATATCGAGAACCTCGTCGTCGTCGTCTCCATATGGATCTGCATCTCAACAGCAGCAACGGATTCAATCATTTCCTCGCGACGTGCGCTGACTTTCTTCTTCTACATGCGACGGGTAGAATTATGGCTCCGAGAGTGAATCAATACACGAAACCCATTGCTAAAAGGCCTTTCCAGCTTTTTCATTTTTTTTTCTCCCGAAAGATCTCTTCAACAGCAGCAGCAGCAGCAGCAGTTTATCCGTCGGGGCGACGACACACTCCTTTCAAGCCTGGGCTTTTGTGATTTCGAGATTAATGGAACGCGGGCGTTTTTTTCCTCCCTCACACACACGCGCACACACAATGCGTCCGGCAGCAGAGAAGCTTCGGTCAGATAAACTAAGCCTTTCTATTGATCCCAAGCGCGATCTCGAAAGCCTCTATACGTGTATGTGTGTGGCTGAGTGTGTTGGCAATCCCGAGGAGGGCCGTTTGCGAGCGTGAAATATATCGGCGGCGGCTTTGCTTGCCTAACGGCTCTCCAGCCACTGCTGGCACACTGCGTTGCTGTGCTGCTGGCCGACGGTTTTATTGTTAAATAAAGACAATTCCTGACGGGGCTCTTTCCCCTCCGGCAGCGAGTCGCGATCGATCGTGATTGAGGGAGTTTGCTGCAGCGCACGATACTAGTGTCCCTTTTTTTTAGGTGTGTCTGCGTTTACAAAAAAAGAAAAAGCAAATCCGAATTCAGCCGTCCGCAACGATGTTTACAAGTCGTCAAAAAAGCTCTGTCAGCATAGACGTATACACCACAAGGATCGAGAGCTTCTTTCTTGCGCGTCTGATATGTCCAATCCTAGCTCGAATCCTTTTATCCCTCGCGAATCCAATCGCCAAGCAGGAACGTGTACGACGGCACACAACCTCGACATTACCGCACTGCATCACATATATATATATCGGGGAAAGCTGCAGCGTCAGCCGACCGGCAGGAATGAAAATTCGATCGGCGTGTTCTATCTGAGATGGCCTCTCTGCTTGGCTTCCTATTAACAGATACCAATCACACGCCTCATCCTTGTGTATATGTATAGGTAAACCGATACTATGCGCTCTCCATTCAGAAACTCGCGAATAATGTCGGACTTAACTTAATATTCGCAGTAGCCGGCGCAACTTGTCGAGAGACTGTGTATATATACACGTATAGCCGCTGGCCGCGGGAGTTTGAACGCCGAAACAATCGCGAGCGTCCGCGTAATCGATTTTTGCCCGGTCTATTATATAAACGCCGGAGACTCATTAACCCCTGGTGTGGACAAACTGGCTTTTCGGATTTTAATGGCTTTCGAACTCTCGCTTATATATATATTCATTGTAGAACATGAGCTTTTTAGAGCTTTTGTATTTAATATTGCAATATAACAATCGCGACGGCTTTATTTTCAGGAAGAGAGACGTTATTATTCAAGTTAGCGGGTGTCGCATCTAGTCTAAACGAAATATTCGACATTACAGAAGAGCGTCGTTAAACGCCGGACACGTTATATACCCTGAGCTTATGAGGGACGACGAGCGTTAACCGCCACTATATATACTTCCGTATAATAACGATTAACTCTCGCGAGATATCTTTTCGCAAGAATTGCTCCGAAAATCAAAGGATTACTGTGTATAAGGGCCTCCAGCGAAAAAAGAAAAGCGTGACAGTGACTTTAACAAGCGTCTACTCGAGAGAGAAATCGTTTTGCCTTGTTAAAGCGAAGGGTTTGTTATTGTTGCTCGTCGCGAGGAATGCTTCCCCGGAAACTTGTTTCTTCTCTCTCTCTCTCTCTCTCTCTCTCTCTCTCTCTCTCTCTCTCGCGAATGTTTCCGCTTAAATTGCCCTCGTAAAAGAGATCCGCCGTCGGGATGAGGTAGCGGCATTACCGAGCGTGACGTCATATTACGGCCCAGTGAGTGAGAGAGAGAGAAAGCTTGGCTTAGCAAACTTAATACGGCCGAGCTCTCGCTTTTGTGCGCGTCGCCGCTGCGGAATTTCCGAGAAGGATACTATTGTCGCGAGTTTGTGTTATAGACGTGAGGATTTTATAATAGCTACCGGCGAGCCGATACACACGTTGTATTTTCTTCTGCTTTCGGGGAGGGGACGATTTTTACGACTAACAGTTATTGTAGGTATTATCTGTGTTTCGCAGCTTTATGGTACATTTTCTTCTGTGTAAGTAAATACTCGGCGATTAACAGGGAATAGTCAAAAGCAGCTATACGTATGTATATAGAGGCCGAAGGAAAACAATCTCGGAAATGGATCGCGACACACATTTTATTACATAAAAGAAGGCCGAAGGGATGAGAGGAAGGCGAAGATCGAGCCCCTATAAGCCGCGGCTCGTCGAAAATCTGACGTGAAGAGGAGCCTCGAGTGCAGCGATGTGTCAACGCGGAAAATAAAAGAGTCGGCCCGGGCGCCTACACGAAGCGAGAGAGAGAGAGAGAGAGAGAGAGAGAGAGAGAAATAAAAGCGGCGCCCAGGCCATAAAGGAATGAGAACGACTTGGGTACACTCATGCAGCAGCAGTAGCGCCGGATCTCTCTCTCTCTCTCTCTCTCTCTCTCTCTCTCTCTCTCGACGGCACAGAAAAACACAGACGTTTCGCGCGCGCCCTTTGACTTTTATCTCGCTTGTGTGTATAATATACGTATACACACAAGCGTCTTCTTCTCCCCTACTCCTCTCGATAATATATCTATATATATGTGTACACACGGCTCTCCCTAAAAACGCATCGCGTCCAATTGACGCTGAATATTTCATGGCGACGAATAAAAAAAAAGTAGCGACTCGTCGATCATTGGCCCGGTGAATGCGAAATCCGCATGTGTGTTCATCCTTTGAAAATGTATATAAAGAGCGCGCGCTCTCTCTCTCTCTCGCAAATCGATATTTCGAGAGCTCGCAGAGAGCATCAGCAGCCAGCACATTAATAATTCAGCGCCCTTCGAGAACGTCGCGCAAATATTTTCCGAGACGAAAGTATACGAGCCCTCTCGCAATTGTATTTTTTTCTAGAGAAAGAAGAATAAGAAAAGAAACTTTCATTATATCTTTCTCTGAATTTACGATTAGGGAAATTTATCGGTTAGTGTCCGCATCGACGCGGAAGAAATGGCGCGTGCGCGCCGACGAGATTTTCCTGCCGGCGCCTCTACTGCCGAGCCTCGAGAGCAGGCCAATTAGAATGATGGAAGGCAGAGGCAAAACTCGCTCACGCTCGGCGAATTCCCTCAAGTAGCTGGCAAGTACTCTTTGCTACTTGGCCGGGAGAGAGAGAGAGTGAGCTGCTACTTCAACCGCGCGGCTACAGCGGCAGTACCGGAGAATCTACCCCCAGTAGTACAACGTGTTGCAGGCGGACGAATATATATATGTATCTCGTACAAGAACGACGTGCTAGGCTGGAAAGCACGTGTCGATTGCCGAACGCTGCGACGTAAATTCTTTCTTTTTTTATTTCTTAGCGGTCGCTGGTGGGCGTTGAGATCAACAACTATATGCGGTGAGATCTTCTTACATCAGGAGAAAAAAAGAAGTGTGCGTGTAATTCGATATTTTATAGACGCAGTGTAGTGCGAGATAAAAAAGGATAAACTTTCGCCATTAATATTGTCCTTCGCCGTCTGAAAGTAATTCAGGAGAATCAATAAACTTTTATTACACCCCCGCGCGCGCGAGCTTAACAGTTGCAAGTCAAACACACCGATGATTCTATGTATATACATTTCGCGAACTTTCTGGATGATAATTAGGCGGAACTTTTCGGATAAACAGCCGATCGGGGTCAGAAATAATAGCTCGTCGGCTTTAAAGCGAGACTTCCTTCCGTCGCGCAGCGGTCGATACCCTCCGCGAGCTTAGTCGGGATTAAATGTGCAGCTCTGCAATCTCGCGAAGAAAAATCCATTTCGCTACGGAAGTCATTTCAACTCTCTCACTCTTTTACTCCAGGAATATATTTGTTTAGTCACCGTCCCTTATAATACGTTTGGTTCTCGCGTGAAATTCGGCTGTTAATAGGTCTGCGTAAACACTGGCCGGTGCGAAATCAATTACTGATTTTTTTCCAGGAATTCGAGCCAAAATCGGGCGTAGCTGTGCAAACAGTGGAAATTCGATCGGAACTATGGTGAAAAAAAGCTTCGTCGAATTTTTTGGCTAAGAGTGAGCTTTGTCTTTGATATGATCACGGGATTCGTAGTAACAGAGAGAGAGACAAATGAATTCGGGGAAGAGTGTCGTTTAAAATATACGTCGCGCGGAATAAAAGCGGCGAGAGATGCATAAATACAGCCACATCAATCTTTCAGCCTTGAATTTGTTTTTTTGTTGTCGTCGAATGACTGCGTATATAGCGAAAACACTGCGTAATTTTACCATTGAAATTAAAATTCTTTTAATTTTTACTTTACACTCTGCATCCGGCGAGTGCATTAAATGTAATGCGCGTTAAAAATTCATTAAATTTAATAATGTTTTCGGGCACCGCGCCTTGCGTGTATCTCTCGTCGGGTTTTAGTATCTATTTACCTCCCAGGCATTTCGCTTTTACAAACGTTATTAAAATCTCTCTCGCACAGCCGTTACTTTTATTTTTATCGAAAACATAAATTAGCGATAGCTACCTACCATGGCTTATATAATTCCGAGTTTATATTTCCCAGAATATCTCTATACGTGATTGCGAGCGGCGTCCAGCGATTCCAACCCGGCAAACAAAATTCCCCGATACTCCGAATACGCACGTGCTCGTTTTTCGCCGAAGACTTGTAATGATAATCCCAACAAATTGGCTATTTTTAAATTCTGTTCAAACGCTGCGAAACGACCACATGTATATAGCAATTCAAAGAGACAGATATACACGGAGCTGCGTGTGTGTTGGGTTTACCCCGGATTGACCCACATATACGCAGAGGCGTTAATGTAATGGACGTATCCGCCCGAGCTACAATATTTCCCGTGTAAATTAATGAACCTTTATAACCCGCCCCCAGCACTTTGCGCCATTAAATCGCGCGCTGACCCTAATCCGTGAAATTTTAGCGACGTTTTCAAAGATTCCGTTACACGTGACGGGCATTAGCAAAGAGCGTCTTTGTCTTTATATACACACACACACATGAGTATACAGGCATATAGAGATACGTATCCGTTTTCAAACTGCGAAAGCCATTTACCTGTCGGACAAAGCGCAGGGGAGGGATTGCTCGGCGCATCAGTTGAATTCCCGCTAGCGCGAACGTCAGCGGCATCAAAATCGCGCGCAATGCGCTCCACGCGTATGTGTATATATACTGTGTGATGCGCATCAGATACATACTGGGATATAGCGGCGTAACTGAGATCGCCAGGGCTGACCGTTAAAATCATACGTGGCCTACATTTCGAGCCTCGAAGCTCACATAGAGGAGAGGCTGAAAATCATAGTTTTTATGCGAAGAAACTTTTACATGATTACTTACGTCTAAAAAAACGCTGCAAGCTCTCTCTATATAACGTCAGTGCGCATTTTTTTCAAAAGATTGCAGAACGCGAGTCGAGAGAAAACGGAAGAGAGTCTGTAATGGAAATACTCAAAAGTTGATTGTTGCAAAAGCGAATTTACGTCCGCGCTTAGAGGGATTTTCATTTTTATTTTTGCGTCGTCTCTCGGCGAGCTCTCCTTTGAAGAGATAAATTTTATAAATATACACGTGCGCGTATATACGCTTCTTTTGTAGCGCTGTTTGTCATACTCGTTAGCGTGGCTGCGTCCACGGAAAGACGGGAATTTTTCACTTTAACTCAATGAGCCCGTATTAAAAAGTTTATATATTTTGTTTAAATTAAAGTGGAATTAAAAAGAAAAGAAAAAGTCGTCACGGCGTCGCGAGCGATATACCTACTCTCCCGAGGAACTCGGCTACAATTAAGAAAGCAAATGGAAGTAAATGTCTCGTAAAATCGAAGCGGAGAAACACTTAATCGTAAAAAAGTAGAAGCAGCGCAGCGAACCCAACGCTAATTCGATTTTCCCTCCAAGATACTACCCTGCGCTTATATACCAGGAAATCCACAAAATTTTCTTGTTAATCTATGGGGCATACAGAACACGAGAAAATAAGCCATTATTCAACGGCATTTACTCAATGTCTGGTGGTATATAAACGGAAAATGCATATCACTAGGCTCAAAGTACGGAAAAATATCTATAACTTTTTTTACATTAAAGCTCTTTTGACTCGAATGTTTTTAGAGATTTCTTCATATACTTTCTATACCGTTGCGCGCATCAGTAGTAGCGTAAAAAGACTGCAGGAATATACACTGGTGCGATTCGCTCGGATATTAAAAGAGTCTGTATTACATATAATACCCAGTCGATCATTTCTCTCGTGAATTAATTAAGCCGCTTGATTTCGTTCTTAGCTTCTCTCGCTCTCTGACGCAACAATTTTTCCCGATAAAAAAGCGAGTATATAGACAGACGTATAGTTCGTTAGAAGCTATAAGTATCGACAAAACTGCGCGAGTGTTGCTTGAAGCGCAGCAAAGATAGAGAAAGCGTCTCTCTCTCACACACACACACACACAGAGGAGATCCCTTATTTCCTCAAGTTGAGTGAACTCGAAGAGATGCAGGGCAGCAAAGGACCGGTTTCATAGAAAATCAATTCCACGAACGCGCCGCGCCTTCCTTTCCCCCGCTTCTCTCTCTCTCTTTCTCTACGAGTGCCTTCTTCAAGCTTCATCAAGACTTTCTTTTGCAGGCCTGAAATTCAATATTCTGTATATAGTATATAGCGGCGCAGGCGCGCAGCCGAACTTTGAAATTTTATTAAAACGTTGTCTTTTCGCTCACTCGCCTTTCCCTTTGATCCGATCGACAGCGAGGAAAAGCTTTCTGTTATTTTTTTTCCTCTTTTTTTATGCTGATGTATATGTACACTAAAGCATTAACGAAAGCACTCTCTGTGTTGGGAAGATTTTATTTAATCAAAACAGAAATAACGCGTCGTCGTTCTATAATAAAACGCCGTACACACACACGCGCGTAGTAGTAATTCCGAGAGGAAAAAGCTCTTTCGCGTAAAAATCGTGTTATTACACTCGGCGGCAAACTTATAAATTACATTCCACTCCTTAGCGCTCCGTCGAGCGAATACAGAGCGACATAAATGACGGAGCGCCGACGGAGTAGTCTGCCGAGTTCCAGCATCGATCCGTCGACTGCAGCAGCAGTAGCAGCAGCAGCTCTCGAACGTGCGGTGTATATATACTCAACGTGTGCATCTGTTACTCGGGAGCGATAAAAATTTAACGGCCACGGCGTCTCGTCACCGCGAATTTAGTGGCAGAGACCGACCGATGAATTAGAACTCTTAGATTAATTTCGATTTTAAAACGCTGATTTATGAATATTATATAAATCGTAAGTGAACCGATGCGTGCATTATGGGGCTTTGACGTGTAATTGATAGTACTCTGGAAAATGCAAACGCGGAGGAATTTATAAGAGGGAAAAGAAGTATGGCATTAGAGCCCATAAAATTTTTCGCTGAGAAACAGAGAAGACTCGCTCAAGGGGTGAACTGTTTCCAGATATATATAGAAAGAGAGACGCAGCCACGGATAAGGAGATACAGGGGAGAGGAGAGAGAGAGGGATCTCCGGAGAGAAAATCCGAGGAAAGCCACAGAAGGCCGTCGTGATGCGAGCCGTAGATAGCTTGCTATATACCGTAGTTTCATTCGCTCTCTCTCTCTCTCTCTCTCCCCCCCGTCGAAATTACGACGACGGCCTTTACTGCGCGCGTTTAATATCGGAAGCGACGGATCTGGCCTAATCCAGCACACGGGATCGAGAGAAGAAGAAGAAAAAAAAGAAGCGCGTTCGCTCGGGAGAAAGTGTGTAGTCGAGTATGATTCATCGACTTGAAATTAGCCGCGGTGTAGGTGGATGGATATCAAGCGCGCGAAACTTTTGGCCGATTCTCTCTCTCTCTCTCTCCTGAAGAAAGTTTTTGGGGGTGTATAAACTTTCGAGGCATGAGATGCCGGCGCACTGATAGCCCCGACGAGTCGTGTATTAGCATAGAAAGCGGATTTTTACGCGCGACTCGATACACTTTTGCGAGAGCGCGACGACGTTTTTACCTCGTTCGCGGCGGCGGCGGCGGCGGCGGCACTTCTTGCGAAAAGTTTCGTAAAAGCGTGTATATATATATGTATATATACGTAGGCGTGGCTGCTGTGTATGTAGACGCCGGTTGTGCGATGAATATGAAATCGTTTGACTTTGAAACAATGTCGAAGAGGCGATACTACGACGACGCGTGTCCGACCGGTTTCGGGCGTTACTACTGGCTTTATGGCATGTGCGTGCGACGGCGAGATTGCGAGAGAGGCCGAGTTTTAGGGTTTTGTGTGTGCTCGAGCCAGTTTCTTTTTTTCGCGTTTGTTCGATCGTTTTTGCTAAGCTAATATTTTATTCGGGTTATATTGTCATCAATCTACGTTCGATGTAAGTAGCTTATAGTTATTGCAATAGAAAAGAAACGATTTCAAACAAAAAATTTGCTACAATAACGAGGATGAATCGATAATTTCTCAATCTCCCTCGAAAAAAAAAGAAATGTAAACGTCAAAGCTAAAGACGTCCAGACGGCCGAGGCCAATCAAGCCGAAACGAGGCGATTAGAAACAATGAAAAGTCGATAGCCGTAACAGCAGCAGTGCCTACCGACTGAATCGGTGCGAGAGAGAGACCATCGATTTAAGTGTGCTAAAGAGGGCCGTCGAGACCCAACCCCCCTCTACGTGTCAGTATAGGCCTCGCAAGCCACACAGCTCGAGAGAGAATGTAGACTCGACTCGACGATGGAATTTGCTCAGGAAATTGAGCCCTTAATCCGGAAACGTCTATGGAAATAACACAGCGCCCAGGCCGCGCCAGGGGTAATCTAGTGAGACCCCGAGCCATTATGTCGGCGTGTGCTCTGCTCTCCCTCCTCCTCATCACCGAGAGGAAGCCACTCGGAAAAGCTTGCCTTAGCCTCCGGCTGATACTACGTGCCGCCGTTGCAGCATCGCATACACACACACACACACACACGTGTAGTGGTAGTCGTACTAGTAGCCTGACCAAAGCGCTTCTTCTACTACTCCTACTGTTGATCAATCGGACACACGACGGAAGCTTGATCAGCCAATTACCGTGTGTGTGCGAGTTGACGTGCGTTTTCGGAATGTCAAAGAGCTCCTCCGACAAAGCGGTTGTTGTATTTTTACTCGGCATAATGCAGTCAACGGGATATTCTCTGTGGAATTATCGAGTAAAAATTATACTGAGAGTTGATAATTGAAACGCTGCGAACAATGATTCGCCCTCGTAATTGTTTTCCATTATATCCTGCGACGTATTTGTCATCCAATTATACCGAGTTTAATTAAAGAAAATGCTCCCTTTTTAATTATAACCAAACCATAAACTGTATACGAGCGCGTATTGTTGTATTAAAAAAAAACATGAGAAATTTTTCAAGTTTCGTTATTACACGCGATGGGCGCGCAATCGAATGACGACAGAATGATTGATTTTTCGAAAGTGCATGTATCGCGCGCCATCTTTTTAATTGATTAATGCGACATTACATCATGTTATCGATAGACGAGATAAATTCCACGTTAAACAGGCTAATTGCAATTTCAATCACAGCATTTTCGCTTATGATTAATTACCGACTCCGAAGCGCGCACAGCATTTTAATCATCAGAATATTATATTAGCCTTTTAATGGCCCCCGCCGGAATATATAATATATCGCACAAGTCATAGTTATAAAAAAAATATATACACGACAAGCGCGAGAGCCTGCGGACTTTTTAATCTGGGAATTTAAAAGCCTCTGCAGCTCGTTAAATCTCCCGCCGAAAATGTTTGCGTCGTGTGTCCCGTCAGTCGCGCGAAAAAATGTGGCTTCCGTGTCGTCGTGTCAAAAAACGCAGCGGCGCGCGATTAGCCCAAAGATAACGCGCGCGAAAAATTCGCACCCAGTGAAGATTCATTTTCCTCCTCGTTACCTCTTCGTGTGTATATACACGTCGGCTGTTCGAGAAGCTATATATATACAGTACAGCAAAGTAGTTTGGAGAGGAGTCTCTGTATCTCCCCGCGAGTCCTAATGGAAAACCAACTTTACGGCCCTATCGGGACACCAAATGATGATTTAGAGCACAGAGTATATATAGCGTAGCTAACGGCGAAAATACAAAGAAGGTCCTCGAGGATACGTTTCCATTACAGAGCGCCGTGCACTGATGCAGTAGTAGTAGTACAAGTAGGCGATATGCGCCCAACTTCCGGCCTCTCGAGTCATTTAAAATCCACTTAATTTTCCTCGCACAAAGGAACGAATTCGGAAGTTTTTTTTTCTCCCGTGTCAGATAAAAGCCAAGTTCGAGAGTTGCTCGAGACGAGGGATAGATTTTATGTATACATGTATATATACATTCACATACACACGGCAAGGGAGAGATTGGCTTATCGGGCCGGAAGAAGCCCAAGCGTTTTCCGATTCCCAAGCAGCTGTTAATTCAATCGGCCAGGCGAAAAACTCTCTCCGGCGATTTTAATCTCGATTTCAAATTGCCCTTGAGCAGTTTAAACCGTTCGATATAACTTCCCGCCATCAGTCGAGGCCGTTATATTCCCTGAAAATGCATATTTTTCTCATTAAACCGCGACCGCGCCGCTTTTATTTCATATATATACCACAGCATATGCAAATGGACGGATCAACTCTCGTGATACGAGCCTATAGATGAAATAAAGTTTATATATACCCTTTCCGATTGACAAAATCGAACGGCTATAAGTGCGCAAAATTTCATCCGACGTATAAATATAAATATCAAACCGTCACTGCAAATCACTAAGCCGAAAAAAAATCCTTCTCGACCCGTATAATGTTACATGTATACCTATAGAGGTATACACGGAGGCAGAAAAATGTTTGGCCCGTCCAATTTTCCGGGCGGAGGGATCCGTGACGCGGTGGTGGCAGTCGTCGTGTTTCGATTATACAGTCTTGTAACGATACGAGTAGCTTTAATTATAACGCTATTTTTGTTTTTCTCCAGCTCCACTCTTTTTGAGCTTCCGTTATAAAGCCGGATAAAAGGGCATTATGCAAAACTCAATCTGGATTTGAATTCCGCGCGCTTTTTTTCGTAAGCTCTGATGATTAAAGCCACGCGAGCTTGTGGCTGCCTAATGAACTTATGCACTAGTTTCTCTCTCTTTCTATCCGACGATTGACGAAAAAATTGAGTTCTGATGCTTGATTTGGTTATAGTGGTCTGAGCATATTATCCGCGATAAAAACGAGATCTTTTGTTAGCTCTCGCGGGTGACTGCGTGATATCATTTTCCCGGTGGGAAAATAAAGCCGCGACGATATATATGCCGAGTTGATTGTAATTCGCGACACAAGGGGATATTATATGCAAATAATGCACTTTGGTAATTATCTCCTTGTTGGCCGCTCGAGTTACACAAGCATCCCGATGATGTTTTGATTAACCAAATGCGAGATGCGACTGTTATTAATTGCTGTCTGGCGACAATTTCATCGTTGAATCTTCAAAGCTTTTATTTACACGTTTTACACGTCCGCTGGAGTTTAGCTACAAATTGTACTCAACAAGTTCTTTATCAAATTTACGATGTTCAAGATATTTGAATTTCGCGCCATAGATGCGCAAGTACCGATATCATTAACCCCCGCGATACCGCAGATAATCAAATCTGACGAAGAGACACACGCGCGGCAACAGTGAAATATAATATTCGCATATGTATAACCCCGACGTATGTCTTATCGAGTATCGTCACAAGCCGAGTCGTCGTCGCTGGTTCCCCGAAACGCGCGACTCCAATCGAACGGCTAGGATTAATTGGCTGCGATCGGATTGCGGAAATTGATTGCTCTGTATATACCGCGGTGAGATTCTACCTCTCTGAGCATTCGGTAACGCGACTCTGTTACGTTCGAATAATTATTGTGCTCGTGGCTGGAGCGCGTGTCGAACGAAGAGGCTCTGTTGTCGCTTTGTTGGAATTCGGGACTTTTAGGATAAGAACTCACGATATTATGTAGTAATTTAAAATGTTTGCAGTTTGTATTTGAATTTACAACCATAATCACGCACCTCGAGTTTTTAAGCAGGATTGATTACAACCAGACAACAAACGCCATCTACATTATCCCCTGAAAAAAAACAATCCAATCACCCCCTCGATAAAAAAATCCTCCCTTCATTATCATCCCCCTCAAAGCAACAGCCCTCTCCCAACTAGCGCATCTCCGAACACTGGCAAATTGATCGCCGGCCTATCTACTCCCTGCTTTCTCTCTCTCACTCTCTCCTCCGATTGTCGCTGATTCGAATAAATCATCGTAATGCGGCCTCCGAGAGAGTCCAGGGCATACAGCTCGCTCTGCATAGATCAAAATGGTGCTCATATAAGCGCGTGCTGTGTATTCCGTGAGTATTGCTGCGCTAGCTCTGCGGCTGCCGGCGTGTGATTTGTGGCGGAGTCGTGTTCGACGTTTTCAGCTGCTACTGCTGCGCTAGCTTATACTCGAATGCGCGACTGAATGGGGATCGCGCGCTTATAATACATATAGTAAGGAATATAGCCCAGGGGACACGATATTGTATGCTGGAGTATTTTCGAGGGATATGTTGCCGAGGTCGATTATGTAAAATTTCCAGAGATTTCGGGACCGAAATTTCCTTTCTCTTTCTCTTGGTTATCATCTGTGTATATTGAATATAAAGTGTATATATCCTTGAGCTCGATGTTATTTATTTAATTCGCTCTGCACACACACACACACACACACACACTGGTTCAGAACGATTCAAACGTGAGATGCGTCCCGTTAATCAAGCCGTAAAGACACTGCATCGCACACACATATCCGCCGCCGACTGTAAAAGTCCTCGACAATATTACATTTAATCATCTGACGCTCGTAAAAATGCCATAATTCTCGACCGTAAAACAAAGCAATATCTACTTAAAAGTGAGAGTATATATATATATACCTCGTCGTCGCACCGATGCCACATTCCTCGTGACGTCATAGCGCTTTACGCGTTGCCCCGGGGGCGAGGCTCTCTCTACTATATACGCTTTCGACGATGTTAAATGCGCCGAGAGTCTCTCTTTCTACGTATATATATGTATACACGTCTGCAGCGTGGTGCGCGCGCGAGCGGAATTCCGAGGAAGCTTTGATCTTTCGCTTTTACGCATAATATATACATCGAGAGATCCTGTTTTTGCATAAAGCTTCTGTTAGCCACTTGTTATTATATTCTCTGCGCTTGCTTATATACCGGCGATCGTTGTGTTGTGTATGTGTACATATAGATACTTGAGGGGATGCTGGTGTAGATATATACATATACATGCGCAGCCGGTCGAGTGTTTTTTTATTACGAGCGTTTTTCGAGAGCCGCCGCGTGTGTATAGCCATTATTGGGTGTTTTTCGATGGAAACACGATCGATTTTGTTCGACATGTAGAGAGAGAGAGAGAGAGAGAGAGAACAGCCGCATATGTAACGTATACTAGCTGTTGTTGCGCAGCCCATTAGAGTGGATTTTTCGGAGGGTAATAATTCGCCTGTTTTATACATACCTCGACGTTGTTACTGAACGCGGTATCCTCGCATTTACAGCAGAGAGAGAGCGAGAGAGTGTAGTCTACAAAATAAAAAAAGATAGAGATAAAATCGAGCTATTACTCGACCTTTACTCAACTGCACGACACGATAATTCAGCGCTAAGCACAAGTCCACAGCACTTTAAGTAGATAAGGTCGGGGATCAGCCGGACGCATTACTCACCGAGTTACCTCCATTTAAAAAGTAACGCTCCTGTGTGTCTCTATATACACACACACGAGCTGCCTGTCGCATGTGTACAGAGTCACGCGCGCAGCGATAACTCATATTTTGACGTGTAGGGTTACGGATGACTCGTGATTGATCTCGCCCTCGCACGTGATAGAAAGAACGACAGCCGCAAGTGCGTCGCTTATAGTTCTTGCACCGCCGTCGGTGTGAAAGAGTTGTAACTCTCCATCAACCGAAACAATATACTCCTATTTAAAAAAAAAAAAAGATAAGCTGCTCTCCTGACACCCGAATAAACAAACGCGAATATATTTAACGTATATATACGAGATTCCAGCCTCGTCGCGACCGCTTATTTGACCAATAAAAGCTTGCCTCTATCTCGCAACACACCGCGCGCATTTAATTACCCCCGTCGTAGCCTCGTTCGATCGGGCGGCGCCCGGGAGTTAGAAAATAGGTTATAGCTCGCACGTATATACAATCAACGTGTGCTGCATCATATCTATGTATATGAAATCTCGAGGATGATGTGTGTACATATATACCGCTATATGGAGCAATTACGGCAATTCAAATCGGTAATGAGTTAATCGAGCAGCTAAGACGTTCTCTCAGTCTCTCTGAGATGGTTATGTCCCTGGTAGAAATCTAACTATTGGAAATGGCAAGAAAACTACGAAATGACTATAAGATATAGGTAAAAATAGATATAAATGACTGGCGATATATGAAACGCTTTTTCTCACATTTATTGAGCATTTAATAGAACACACCTAACCTCAAAATCGTAATATTGACTTTACCTTCTGGAACTTTTTGTATATGTAACTTTTTGAAAATATATGAGATCTCACGCGAACTTAATCATAAAAACTGTAACTTTAGATGATTTTTTTTACAGAAACTAAGGCGGCTACGAAAAAATTGATGAGAATAATTTCAGTTTTAAATTGTGTAAAGATTGCGAAATTATTTTTTTGAAGCCCAAAACAAATAATTTTTCTTTGCATTTTTGGGTCAATCTCTCTTGAGATTCGAATTCAGGGGGTCGAAATACATAAGAAAAACATGGGTGTTAAGGTGGGGCATGAGGTCGGCCACGGAATCATACACTAGCGCCTGGACTACATTGGCTTTACTAAAAATAAATAATAAAAGTACGAACAATATATTTATAGATGTATTTATATGGATTGTGACAGAATCAGGGTAGTTATTCCAGCTGGAAATCCAGCTTGAAATAAACGAAAATTAATGGACTAATGACTTGACCACTTATCCATTTTATCGCTTATACGTACACTGTAAAATTCATAACGTAACATACACAGAAAACAGCATCTAGGTGAGAAGGTGAGTTAGGTGGCCAAGATGGCCGATGAAAAAGTTCAGGTGTGCGCTCCGTATTTATTAGTCATATAGACACTGTTGGTACCTAATATAGATGTTGCTATACAAAAAACTACGGATTCCACTGCCGGGATCTTGTCATCCTCCACCGTCGCCACGTAAACACCGTCGTGATACGAAGTTTACATCTGCTGGTACAAACGATTACCGTGAGAGGACTATCTAGACAACTTAGCCACCTAAATGCAATTTTCGATGTACGTTACATTATGAGACTTACCGCGAATAAAGTATGATAAAATGGCTAATTGGTCAAATCATTAGTCCCCTAATCGGAAGGACTGGAGTTCGAGCCCAGGTCTCGACAATTTTTTTACGTTTATTTCAAGCTAGATTTCCAGCTAGAACTCTGGTAGAAAAGTTAGCTAATTGGTCACGAAATTAGCTTATTTAAGCTAATTTCGTCACCAATTAGCTAACTTTTCTACCAGGGAATAACCACCTGGATTATGTCACAATCCATTTAAATAAATCTATAAATATATCGTACTTTTATTATTTATTTTTAATAAAACCAATGCTAGATGAGATGTCAATGAAATGTCAATGAGATCTCAATAAGATCTCAATGAAATCTTAATGAGATCTCATCTGATTGAAATTCGTAATGAGATCTATATGATATTTATATGAATCTATATGAAGTTATTTGTTATTTGCAGTAGATAAAAGTCATATATAAATCACACATTTTATGAAGATATTCATAATGTGATGATTTTCTCATTTTTTCATTTTTGTGACCGTGTACATTTTACATAGCCCTTTCCCATCCATTAACTAGCTATTTCTTCTAGTTTGCTTCAATCAATCAAATTTACGATTACAAGCTTGAAAATGCCTTGAAAAATGGCATAATTAATATCTTACGCCGTGTTTATACTAAAGAAATGCTTAAGAAATGTTCGAAAAAGCGTATCGCATCGATGGATGAAAAATGTGAAACAAAGTAATGCACTAGCTTTTAAATGTAATCGATTTCTATACCAGAATATGGTATATAGTATAAATGATAATGTACCGCGGATGCAGCATATGGTGTATATATATATACATACATGCGTAATTAGGATACGTAGACTGTTTGACGAGCGATAATACCTTTGTGTTGATTCGCGCAGCTGATTTCGGCTATACATATATAACGCGTGTGTATCGAGGTGGCGATGACGTATCGCTTGTTCGCATGCATGACTAATGAACGCGAGAGTGAGAGAGAGAGAGAGAGAGAGGAAGGGCTGCTGTGTAGTATCTATTCACCTGCGATATCCGCTGCGTCATGCGGCTCGCCGGATTTTCTGTGTCAATTAGCGCATATTTTTCCCGGTCGAGCTCTGTATAGAGAGCCGCATTGTACCTCGCACACTCGCTGTTTCGCGAGCTCGGATAATGAATTCGCCGAGTGCGTATATATGTATATCCCAGAACCGATTGTTCTCTATTTATTATTATTTTTCCGTTCGACTATGATTCTCGTAAGAACCGATAAATATTTCAAAAACTAGCGTCATACCTAAACGCTTTCCCACCACATCCATCCCAGCAAACCGACACTCGTATATATACACTCGCTCTCCTGCTCGCACGTAGAGCATCGTTTTCCAGTATCGTCCGTCAATTAACGGCCAATCGCACAACGCCATGTGCCATCGCTTTTGGAAAACCCAGTGCTTTCAACAGATCAAAAAGCAGCAGCAGCAGTAGCTCACCCACTACTGCACCAAAGACACCAAGGGCACCAGCTCACATACACAGCCCGCTGAATCAAATATGCGCAATATTCCGCGCTCTCGCGAGTCGAACAAAGCCTCTCGCATTAATAACGCTTTCGAAATTCACTTTGAAATCCACGACAATGCATCGCGCGAGAGCGCAAAACCAAACCGCAACTCTTTGCTTCAGACACACACGCACACGTACGTTTGTATAGGTACGATATCCTCGAATGGTAGTGAGCTTCCTCTACTCTTTCTGTGCTAGACGTATCAGTCGATGTGTAAAAAAAGAAACAACAACGCGTATGCGTATGTACACGGCTGAATTAACCTCCAGAATCAGCTGTCGCGAAAACCTGACATCAGCAGCAGCAGTAGCAGACTTCTTCAGCCTAGGCTTTACATCAATTTCAGCTCCCCGAAGCTGCTGCACAAAGCGACAGACAAGCGTAAACAATGCCACGCTCAAAAAAAAAATCCGAATGCGTTCGTTACGTCTCTCTTTTCATTGACGCCGCACATAGCCGCATTCGTGAGAGACGACGAGTCACTTTTTTTTCACCGCGACGAGCGCGCAATTGCACTCTTCCGCGGCTGTTTTTGATGCCTCCGCACGTCTGCGTCACGAACTCTCGAGACTTTTTTTTTACACACACACAGGCGACACGCTTTTATGCATACCTAGACGGTATATATCAGAATTTAATCAGATATTCGCAAATGAAATGGAAGCTTCTTTAATGATTCTCCCGGTAAAGATGAAAAAACTGTCGTTATACATGGAAACTCAGGTGCGCCAAGAGAGGAGAGATGCGATTAATGCCGCTTTGAAGTTTCTCGGGTAGAAAAACACTGCGAGAGGAGAGAGAGAGAGGTGTCAAAAGAGGCGCGAGACGTAAATTATCGATGGAGTGCGCCACCGCCGCTCTGGCAAAAAACGTCGCAACTAATCATTTAGAAAGCATCCCTGCAGTGGCGGCGGTGCAAAAAGAGAACGTTATTTCGCGACCCCATCTTATAAGAGAAAGAGAGAGAGAGAGAGAGTGGGAGGTCATGACGTTCGCGAAAATCGACTAAATGCAGGGGAAAATTTACGAGGGCGTTACACGCGTACAACCGAGAGAGAGTTTCTAGGTCGTCGGTATACCTAGCGATATTACGTAGTCCTCGTCTTTTATATTTGTATAGGGACTATTCTACTGTGTATATTACAGAACAAACGGGGCTCTGGAATGTTAAGCTTCTTCTCGGAGCGACGATCGGCTATCTCTTGCGGTAGAGAAAGAAGAAGAAGAAGCTAGGGATTAGGTGGGAAATAATTGCGGCTTCGGGCGGTGAGAGAAATGTAGGGGGTTTGTCGGCGTCTTTGTCGCTCCGATGCCCCGGGCATCTGTTTTCATTTTAAAAATTAGTATAGACACTCCGCTTTCCTCCGAGAAAAACAAAAGACGGACAAATACAATCCGCGTATAACAAAAAGAGTCGACGGGCAGTCAGGTATATAACGAGAAAGGTAATCGGAGAGACTGTACATAACAGGTCGCTCTAAGACGCTTATGTATACCTGGAAATCGGAGTCGACGAAACAAATGCAAAGCCGGACTCGGTCAGCCGAGATTGATCCGCGTCCCCGCGAGGCAAAGTTCGACTCTTACGAGAGAGCGACTGCGGTTGATCCTAAAAGCCATTTGCGATGCAAACGAGAGCTTTGCATATATATCTCTCTGTGGACTCGACTCCTTCCTCTCTAGACCGACAGAAGAGAGAGAGAAAAAAAAGAACAATTCGTGTAAACAGCAGAAGGAGGATGATGCGTTACGCGCAGATAGAATTTTCATGAGATTACTATACGAGAGTAGGCAGCCGCATAAGTGACCGTGCGGTAAATCGAGGGAACCTGGAAAAATAGCGGACGCCGCTTGAATTAGTTATCGGCTTATCGACTTTACCCTGCTCTCCTGTGATTAATCCTTTTCTCTAGCTTTATTTTGTATATACCTATATATGGTATATATATATAAAAGGCGTTTATATCTGGAGCAGCAATAGCCGCATCGATATATGTCCGTATAATATAATAATTTAAACGCAGAGAGTATAGGCGCAGTATAGCTGATTCATTGTGTCAGAGGTAATTTACGCGGCTGCGGTCGCCTAATGAGTCTAAATTAAACAGCCCCGTACTATAGTCCGCACGTCGAGTCTCTCGTTAATAAAGTATTGCATAATTCACTCGGCATCTGTGTCGCGGGCTCGTTAAAATTCTCGTGAAAAGCCAGGATTGATTGTCCTCGCGGCGGCCGCCAATTGTGTACGCGGAGCGAATTTTCCTTATGTATATAGCTATATATATATAAATTGCGCGAGATATGAAATATATAAGGAACCGTCGTACAATAGATACAGCGCAGCGTCGATTCGAATTGAATGCAGAAAAGAGATAACATGCAGATGCGCCGAGAAAGGGAGAAAGGGGGGGGGGGTAAACGGAAAACAATAAAACGGAATGGCACACAGTAGATAACAGTCGATTCGAATATTAGACTCTACTAGCTGCTACGGAAAAGTTCAAAGCGGAGCTATACCGCCTCATATCGCGCCGCGCTTATATTCACCTATAGGAAAATGTTGGTGAATTGGAAAAGAATTTTGCGCTACTGTTGGGATATTGAAAATCTTTAATTTCAGTCGCGAGCCTAGCGAAGGAAATGGTTATTTTAACGATTCTGTACATTTTTACCGAGCATTATTTAGAGACGACGGTCACTGCGTACTCTTTATACATAATGCTGCGTATATAGTGCAGAATAGCAGAAGTAGGAAAATATTGGGTCTAAAAGAACGGGATCGAAAAGCTGTCGACGGTAATTCACGCAACACGAGCCACTTTTCTCTCACTCTCCCCACAGAAGAGCAAGACTCGGAGCGCGTTACACACAGGCGCTTAGTCGCAATTGCAAATCAGGTTGGTCTTGGCCACAGCAGCTCGCTCCGCTCGATCGATCTCGAGTTTTACCCCTTCCTCTCTCTCTCTCTCGGCGAATTTTGGCTGACCGATTCGGTTTGACGACTCGATGATCAAAGGCCGCTGATGCCTGTGGCGCTTTGCCGGCCACATCAAGGTTCTCTAGGGTCTCTCTATACGTAGAGAGAGAAGTCCGCACGACAGAGAGAGAGAGAGAGAGAGTGGGGGGCCGATCTCTCCCACCAAATAGTTGCCGGGAAGTTGCGCCGGGACAAAGGACACAAGGACGATTGGCCCTAGCTGGCATTGATACGTTAGCGCTACTCCTTTGCTGCGCGCTATAGAGGCAGGACTTACTTTGGAGAGAATTTTCGAGAGAGCGCTTGCGGCGGTACAGTGTAAGGAGCTTTTGCTGTACTAGCGAACTTTCATTCACGAGCTTCTTTACACAGTGGAACGGGAGGACCGCCGCCGCCGCCGCCGCCACCGCGGCTTATCGACGCGATTCGAGAGAAGCAGTCGCTTGCGCTTTGCTTTGTGTACCGCTAGCTATATATACCTCGCTCGCTTCTCTGAGTTATGGATGTGTAGACGGAGCATAACGATCAAGATTGTGCGTGTTATATATAGAGGAAAAAAGTAGCGAGATGTAGCACGTTTACAAGAAGAAATGGATAATTGAACGAAGAATAACAAAAGCTCCCGATATATTCTCCGGCGCAAGTATATATTCACACGGCTCTGAAACAGGTGGCCGAAGCGCGAAATTATTCCTGCACTTGCACAGTGTATAGCGAACCGTCCGCGACAAAGTACCAAGAGTATAGAGACGGCTATCCCTCAGCGACGACCTCGATTCGGACTCCGAGAGCAGCAGCAGCAGCGAGACCCGACAATTTTCCTTGTTTAATGCAATCGGCCCGGAGTTGACCTCATGAATAAGAGACAAGAGATCCTAAAATACCGCGACGGCTGCTATATTGGATTCCCGTAACTCGCTCGAAATTCATATTGAACGAATCGCGCTACTCTCTCAAGACGATACGGACGACTGGCTACATATTATACATACATATATATACTCTCTATATACACGAATATATATTGAGTCTACGCTGCCGCAGCAGCTATGACGAATGCTCTGCTATAGACTGCTTATATTTATGACACTCTGACCGAGCTCGGCTTTATTTTCAATCTTCTCGACAAATCCGTTACTCGCCGATATATACAAAGTTTGTATACAGCTGTGATAACCGTAGCGTGTGCTCGCGATAGTAAATAAATTAACAGTTAATCGTAAAAAAATCGCGTAGTATCGTAAAAATCAACGATCGCAGCGTTGCTGTGCTTTTTTTGTTTCTTTTTTCATCCACAACCGCAACAGCTGTCGCGAAGCAGCTGTCCTTTATGACGCCGCACGTATATAATAAATATCGAAACTTTACCTCTCTTTCCCTCTGAGCTAATGGGAGACGTTAACTCGCCGAGTCTTTAACGTATCCGATCGTGTCGGAGGCAAAGTTTTCTGACTAGAGATGAGTGTGGTAACGCGTTAGAGAGAGTATAGAGAAGAGAGGAAATTAGCTCTCGGAGTAATCCCCCTTTCTTCGGACCTCTGTCCGGATTTACATCTCGTTTGTCCGAGAGGGTCTTGGAAAATTTAGGGCTAGGATTAGCCGCACTCTCGCGATTTCCATTAGAGATGGGAAATAGATTTACTCCGCGCGGATATGAGATTTTTTTTTCGAGTTTCTTCTCGTATTATACACACAAATCAACTACGCGAGATTAAAGCTCAGCTAATTATCCTGCAAGACGAAGCCGAACTGTTTGCCAGTACATCATATATCCAAGCTTCTCAATCACGAGTATACACGCCGATGAGCCGCTGCGCAAACACTTTAGCGGCCTACGTATATTTGTATATATAAGTTCCCGTGTGCGGCATATTACCCGTCGAGCTGTAATGTCCTCGTTTACACGTCTACATATACAATACGATTGTTCAACCGTGTGTACGACAAGCCTCCAATAAAAAAAAAAGAATCTCCAGCGATGTTTGATTAACGACTGCTTCGAGAGCCGGCTTGATTAATGCCTCTCGCGATTCATAAATAATTGCAGGTCCCCGTGTGTACTGTACTCGTCGATTAATCAAAGTGTCCTCGTGGAAAAATTAGCCCGATATTTTATTTATCCCGTCGCACTATACTACACAATCTCGTCCACAGTGAAAGAGAGAGAGTTTACGCGACCATCTCTCGATTTGTATTCGCGACCGGCTGCGAGGATTTATCGACGGCTTATACGGCCCGTATACTTTCTTGCTGCATTTTTCTCTCTCTCTCTCTCTCGATCGCCTCTAGTATTTTTCCTCTCGCGAATCAATAATTTTGCCAAGCACCAGAGCATTCGTCTTGCTTTTATCCGCGGGGCTATCCGGATTAAATCCCACTTACCGCGAGAGCGGACCGTTTGATTTCTCGAGGCTCGGAATAAAACGCAAGCGAGGCTTTTTCTCTCTGCGGTTCTGCTTTTTTGATTTACACGCAGGGATGCGACCGGGATTTATCCTCGCTGTGCGTTCTCGCGGTTCCTGTTTATGCGTTATGTGTGGGATATGAGATTTTCGGTGTTGGATATATTCTTTTTTATACTACTCATGAAAATTCGACTCTTTCACTTGGTTAAACAGCTTTTATTACAAGAACCATGAATTTGCAGCAAATTATTCATGGATATTATTCATTCGTCAACGACTATAAAAATGCTTCCAAAAATACCTTGACGATCAAAGGGAAGGTCAAAGAACTAATGAAAATTCCCCGCGCGCATAATAAACCCATCGCGAATCATTACTCCGCACAATTGATTCTCCCCCCGTCAAAGTGTGTATATATAAAGAACACCGCAGCCGAAAATATCCAAGCGTCGATCTAAAAATTCATGAGCACAGCCAGTCCACACGCTATATAACAAGTCGAGCGCGAGCGAAGCGCTTTTTCAAACTTGACCTTCCCCTCGCGCGATCCTTTATCAGTATCACGCCATTCCGTAGCAGCCAGCAATCGAAATACTCACGAACAGTAGGTATATGTGTATAAGCTCCTCGTTCCCCGCGCGATTTTCCAATTAATCTCGCACTCAATTTAGAAAATCGTTCACTCATCGCATGCATCGCAGGAATTAACCCTCTCTCTCTCTCCCTCTTGTGTTGGCCTCCAAAATATGTCAGGGTTAGGTAAAATTGATTAGCCGATAACGAGCGCCGCGCTATCTCAAAACGAGCCGGCTCACCTTGAACCCCCCCCCCTTTGTATACATATATATATCGCGCAGTGTGGTGCACCGCACACGTATCAAGCTGTACACACCTCTCGGCTAATCTGCGAATTCGGCGATAAAGCCAGACGCTGTTGTATATAGTGTACAGCAGTGCTACTGTGTGTAGTGTGCATAAGACGGAAGGGAGCAAATGAGCCGGGCTGTACAAGGAGGCGTGTAATGCACAGTACACATACACACAGTCCTCGCTTCTCCTCTGCACGCGAGCTGGGCTGCATGCGCAACAAGTGCAATTTTTTTTTCGACGCTCACGCGATGCGATCAATTCCTTGGCCGTCCCACCGTTTCCTGCCCGATACACGTATATGCATTGTGTAAACGGGATAATTAAAAGGCCGCGAGAAAACTCGGCGGGATTCGAGATCGGACGAGCGAGATTATGTGTCAACTCAAAAATTGCGTTAGGCCGCGTTTACATGGAGTCTGGCAATCTTGAGAATTGCAGATTAGAGAGACCGGGAGATTTGAATTAAATCATTGTTACATGAGTTGTGACGCACTTTAGAGAAAGTTGTAGTCATATTTTCATAAGAACAACATTCAGTTTATATTTTCACACAAATATGTAGGTAAAATATAAATCTAAAATAGAGTGTATCAGTATCAAAATTTACCAGCGTATTTTCGAGAAAAATTATAATTCGCTATGTTAAAATATGATTATTTATGTAAATATAACAATATCTATGCATAAAGTGAATCACATCATTTATAATAATGATTTTTTTATGCTTTCGACATTTAGTTCAAATCTCATCCCGGTCTCTCTAATCTGCTATCTTAAGATTGCCAGACTCCATGTAAACGCGGCCATAGTAATATTCCTCTGATGAGAAAGCCGCGAAATTCAAACAGAAAAAAGTAAATACTACTGCAGGCTGGAAAATATAATTACAACCTCGGCTCGTGCGGAATATTCCAAGCGTTCAAAAATTTCGTCAACTCGGCTACTCTCTCTAGCTATACTGCGCTGTGGCTGCATCACAAAGAGACCCCGAAAAAAGAGGAACGCGAGAGAGAGAGAGAGAGGCATTCGAATCACATTCCCTCCGCGCCTTATCCGCAGGCGCAAACTTTTTTAATTTCCAGCTGGAAAACGAGCAATTTTCGCCGCCTCGGGATTAGCCGCTGCTACTCTCTCTCTCTCTCGCGGTGAAACGAAAATAAAGTCGAGAGAAGCTACTCTGCGAGAAAATCGCGCCGACGTCGAGTTACAAAGTGCAGGAGGTCCAGTAGCGCATTTGCCTTTTGTGTACTATAGTATAGTAGTCTCCTTTTGATAGCGACTTGGCGAGAATATCAAAGCGGACGACGCGTCGCTGATGCTTCTCTCTGTTTTTCAAGAGGAAAGTATATAGTCGAGCTCTCTTTCTGCCGTTTGACTCTTATTTAATTATGCATCGCTGTTGGAGACTTTTGACTCGCTGCTATACTGGAATGTACCTTCGATGTTGTTTGTTTGCGAAAGAGAGAGGGAGCGCAGGCTTTTCTGAGAAAAAATGTTACGAAGAGGAAATGGCAATTTTCTTTTGGCGCGGTTTATTTAAATACGTGATTCGTTGCATTTATTTTCAATTTGTTAGACATCGATATGCATCATGCAATCTTTTTTTCTTTTTAATTAAATTAAGTATACACGCTGTTTTGTTACCCTCACCGTAAGGGGATGTCGGAGCTAAAAATACTGTTTTCTGTTCCCTATAACTTATCGAATAAAGCTTGCAATGAAAAACCAAGACCAGAGAGCCATAGTGTTAAGTTTAGTGAATCATTCTACCAAAAGAAAATACCAATCGGATTCGACTTTTAGTTTTTGTAAAAGTTGTGAAATACGAGAGGATGTTTACGCGTGTTCACGCGATCACAGCGCTAACCTTAAAATCTAATTTTGGAACTAACTTTTGATAATTTGGATTTTCATCAATATATGAGCAGAGCGCCATAGGTTTAAGATTACTGAATCATTTTACCGAAAGAAATTTCAATCCGACTTTTAGTTTTTTTTTGGCATTTGAAATACTAAATATCCCGTGGCGGATTTGCGAAGCTATAGCTCCGACTTTCATATAGCGG
>UCOJ01001314.1:0-34771 GCA_900474305.1 Cecidostiba fungosa | reverse complement strand
AATTATTGCTGTTTTTAAACATACACAAATTTTTGCTTAAGCATATATTTTTAACGATTTTTTGTTTAAATTTTAAACATAAATAAAAATTGGATTATTTTTTTCTAGCTGATGCTGAGGAAAAACGAAATGTTCTTAGTACAGAAAATTGTTATGAAGGTATGAATAATTTAATTATTAGAATCTCTGAAATTGTTATTATCTCTTTTCAAAAGATCTTCATTACAGTATAGTGGAGGCTAAGTTAAACATCAACTCAGAGCAAAATTCAAAAGAATAAAATTTAAAAATTAAACACAATAATCGAATATAATCGTCCTATAATCGAAATTTAAACATTCTATTTTATTTTTGATGTTTAAAAACTCTATTTTCGCTTCATAGACGCCAAAATAGTATATTGTGCAACAGGGGCAGAAAACAAGTCATTTCTAGCAAGGATGAGGCGTGCTGACAACACCTTAGCCGAGTCTGAAATATGTTTTCTTCCCGTGTTACATACCATATTTTTGCCAACATGAAAGGTCTTTTTTGATCTCTGAGAGTGGAAAAAGGAATTGTGCATTTTGAATCATGCACAACACACTTACAATGAAAAGAAAATTAAATTTCTCACCTGTAAACCGGTGAGAAATAAATATTTCTCAACACTATTAAAAAACACTCTCAAAATGCTCATTTACCTCTCCCGGTTTCTGGTATGAAATAGTATATTACGCCTCTACGGAGTTAAAGTATTGGCGAGTCCATAGCACGTGTAAATTGCCACCCGAGCCGAAGGCGAGGGTGGTAAACACGTGCTATGGGGTCGCCCTTTTACCTTCCGTGGACACTATACTATTTTTCGCAATAACAGACGAAAGTAGCACATTCCATTTTGGGCGCCGGGAGGGAATGCATTCTTGCGTTGCGAAAAAGGACCTATTTCATGAACATGTCGAGAAACTGATATCTTTTATGAACCTGTTATAAAAAAGATGTGTTTCAACAATCTTTAACTTGAAAGCGCTAATCGTAATTAATTTTTAAGTATAATCACAAAAGAATATTTTAAAAACTCAGATTTTTCTTCATTTTTTTGAAATCGCATTTTTTCAGACATAATAAGTTAGTATTTAACATTTGACTTCTAACATGAAAAATAAATCTAAAATAATTTTGTAATGCATTATATTATCAAACAAAATATTAAGAACAGAAATACCATAACATTTTTTTTTGTATTTATGAATCAATAGGGTAGCGATTCCCTCTCTAGCAATGGCTAATTTATGGATATATTAGTTAATTTTCAGATGTTACATATAACAAAGTTTAATTTAGTTAAACACTGGCGGAGACCTAACAAGTAAACTTGAAAAAAATAAGCAACAATAAAGTGATTTTAAATGATTTGAAAACATGTAAAAGGAGATTTAAGAAACTTAATTCTCATGTTAATAGAATAAAAATATCCGAAAAATAACTCACAAGTCAGAGTATATTTAAGAGACGTTATTTATTTAAGAGTCTCACGTTCGTATATTAAGGCGCTTTTACTTATTTATCTTTGATTTTTTAAATATCGTGTTTACTTACGTTTGTATACTTACATTATGGGTATTGATTTATTATAAATTATTTTCTTATGTTTTAGGGGATGATTCTCAACAGGAGTCATCTGCAATCATCGAAGTCGCTTGTAATAATTTATTATTTTAATTATATTTACCACTTTAACTTTAAAATTCATGCTCTTTCATACCAAATAAGCATTTTACCCATATCGTTTTCCTCCAGTTTTTGAAATTTTAAAGAGTTTTGAGATAGCCATATATTATCCACCTATAGGACAAGAAATAGCGGGATATAAATAGCAACCTTCTGTTGCTAAAAAATGCTCAGAAATTATTAAAGATTTCGATATAATTATATAACTATTTTTTATTTATAAATTCTTTATAAATAAAATACATATTGCGACTTCTCATCCGCTTTTTATTCGTGAGAAAGTGCCTATTTATGCTGTCATTAAATAAACATGGTGTGCACAAGGGGAAAGTGGCTTTTTCAGACTTGCATGATGATTTGAGCACTCGCGTTAATCAATCGCACTCAAATATCATCCTCAATATAAAAAGCAATCTCCCACTTCAATTTCAAAGTGTAATTGAATATATAAGTATGCGGTTAATCAGTTCTTAATGGTCTTGTCTACAAATATTAAAAAATCTAGAATATGCTTCACTTTTTAAATCAATTATGAATATTATTCAATCATTCATGATGAATTATTAACTTTTTCAGGTCAATATCCATTTGGCAGAGACGGAGGGAATTGCTTACGTAAGTTTTATTAATATTAATATATATTTCTTATTCAGTTATTATGATCATACATATATATTGCCATGTATGGCCGAGCGGAAACATATTGGGGTCTAGAAGATGAACATTTTTTTGAGGGCACAGCTACAAGATCACTTTTTTCAATTCTTTGGACCACTATCCAGAAAACCCAAGTATTCACACACTTTCGCTTACCAAACTTTCTTACGGGTATCTGTTAATATTATGTAAAAAAGGGGGTTACTAGTCGGTTTATACCTTGGTACACGGAAAAAAATTCCGACAACAAAACTGAAAAGTAGAGGAAAAAACCTTCAATTTGGAAAAAGATCGTTGAAAATGGACGTTCTGAGCCAAGTTATGAGCAATTGAAAAAAGGGTAAAAAATGATCAAAAACAACAAATTTTCTATTTTTGCAAAATCTAAGATTTTTTTTGACGAATTTGATCGTATGTTTAGTGTCTCATAACATGGCTCAAAAGCATCTATTTTAAACGATTTTATTTTCATATTGAAGGTTTGTTCCTCTACTTTTCAGTTCCGTTGTCGGAATTTTATACCACGTTTGTGTACCAAGATATAAACGGACCGGAAAGCCCTTTTTCAAGTAATATTAACAGTATTAACAGGTACCCGCAGACAAAGTTTGGTAACCGATACGATGTGAACACTTAGCTTCTCTTCGTTTAAATGTTCCACTGAAAGAAAGTAGTCTAGTAAGAGTCCCCTTAAAAAAAATTCATTTTGTAGACCCAAATTGTTTCCTATTAGTCGCGGATTTGCACATATATATGTATATGTATAAAGGGTGTGTGTGTATGCGTGTGCGTGCGTGAAGAAAATTTCTGGACTAAGCAAAATGGCAACTATTAAAACAGTACTATGAAATAGTACTGTTTTAAATGTACTATGAAATAGTCAGGGAAGGTATTTTGCAAAAGTTCATTTCTTCTGTGTACAACAAACATAATGAGTGTTAAACATACAATGTCCTATTTTACAGAAAATTTTTAAAACGTTCTGAATTTTTAAGTCAAATTTCAGATTGTTTAATTAAAGAAAAAATTTAATGAATTTTGTTACAGGTACGGCCACAAGTTTTTCTAAACTGCAAAGAATTTTTGGTAAGAACTAAATTGATCAGCTTGGCATGTTATATTTGTGTGTGCGAAGTCACATTCAACCATTACTTTGCATAAATCTCAAATATCTTCATGATCGTTAGTTATTCGTTATGATTTAAGCATTCATGAAAAGATTTATTGTATTGTCCTTTTGCATAAATAACAAATATGCATTCGTGGTAATTTTAGACTATTCGTTTCCCGACTAAAAAATTCCCTGGCACGTAGCTACTTCCAGACTAATTTATCGTTCGTTCATACAAATAATATATTGTTCAAATACAAAACGTGCCAACTGAAATATTATTTGCTGAATAAAAAAATTAATAAAATAAAACAATACTATTGAAAAATTATTTAATAAAAGTAAGATATTTTATATGTGTACATATTTAGATGGTGCATTTTTGCTTTATGTTTTTCGAATTTTTAACATATTAGAGTTGATAAAATTTGTAAGTGTAAATGTATCAAAATTTTGTGATTAGCCATCGCCTATATTGTGTTATATTCATATTATGCGCATAAATTCTATTAAATATAAAAGAAATAAATATAAATTATAATTAAATTATAAAGAAATAATTATAAATAAAAATGTGCACTTTGCCCTAAAGAGAGAAAAAAATTAAAATTTGTCGTTTCCTCTGCTTCAAATTTATTTTTATGTTTCACTTATAAAATTTATAAAATTTAAGAGTTAAAATTCGATAAGCGCCACCAAGTGCCGCCGCTTGATACGATACCCAACACTGGATCCACCTTAATGCTTCACTCGCTAACGCTCATTCCGCTGTAATCAATTAAAAAATAATCATAAATAATTAATTTAAAAATTTTAAGGCCCAACATTTTTAAGGCACAATAGTGAGACCGTAGTAATGGAGAACGTCAAAATCAGAATCACTTTAATATAATAAATAATAATTACTTTTTACAGCTTATGGTTATGCTGCTATTCCACAGTGCAAAAGTAAGTTAATTAATATTTTTCTGAAATTATATGATTCAACGTGTCGATGCATTCTTTTTGTCAACTTTTTTTTTTCGTTGAAAATTCATAGAACAAAAGTCGCAATAAAAAATTGAAAAAATGCACTGTTTTTCATGAATTAATTAAATATTTGGGTTGTTTTTTTAATGCAAGATATTTTTCATCACTTGGCGATGCTAATAAAACCTAAACCCGAACAAATTAATTTTCCTATACAGTAAGCGTACTTAAGCTTATGTCTACGCATTTTATAAATTTTTGGGTCGAAACACAGTGTTTAATATATAAGCGAAAGATAATTCTCCACTCGTATGATCGAAACGCTTAGCGATACATAATAGCGAAAAAAACAACTTAATATGCAACAAAAAACGCAATTGTGAAATTTTCTAAACGCTGCAAAAATTATTATTTCTACAGCCATAAATTCATTTAAAGCTTTTATGTATACTTTAAACTCTCAAATCAGAAATAAGAAAGTTTCATCATCCAAATAATTATAAGAAAATTTAAGAAAATATTTTCTTTCTAGTACATGAATAATTTCAGATGGTATAGTACTCATATTATGTGCTAAAAATAAAATGGTTGAATTATGCGTGGAATGTAACAATAGTTATTTCTACTCATAACTTTCTTGAATCATAACCAAAAAGGACATAAGATATATAGTTTATTTTAGTACAGAAAAATGATTATTTTTAAGAAACTGCACTACGTGATATATGAATATTCGTATGAATTTAATTTAAAAAATCATCAGTTTGTACTGGATAATATCATTTTTCAGGTGAAATAGAGGATTACGACAAAGGATTAAAAGAGTATTTGAAATCCATTCATTCGTATCGTGGTAAGTTGTTGAAAATATTTCTCACGGTATATTAATCCGCCTTAAAATGACAAAGTTACGAAAACCTTATCAAACAACCCCCTATTTAACAGTAATGTAACTCAAAAGCGGTACAAACTTTCTTGTAAATACTAAATATGTTTTATTTTATTTGTTGTAAAAAAAATATTTTTTGTTCAGATGATATATCATCAAATACTGAGATGTTATTAGAATCAGAAGGTACGTAAGTTACATAGGATTCCTACATAAACTATATATTTCGCATCACTTATGTTGTTAAATTATGTTGTTTCAGACGCATTGGATAATAATATCGTTGATGTAAAACAACTGTCGAGTATTTTCAGGAGGACTACATATAATGTAAATGAGATATAGTATGCGAAGGCGAGTATGGTAGTCCGCACTGGCTGGAACAGGTTTTTAAACTTTAAGATTAGGGTATGGGTTTCTTAAACTATACGAAATATATAATGAGGCTTACTGACCCGTTTGATAAGCTCGGGAAAACATCGTATAAATGTCATTCTAAACGAAAACTAGATGCTGCTATGCGTCCTATGTATGAAAACCGCTGCCAATACATTTGCACGTAGTTTTCTCCAAATTAATGTATAGTCTCTGTATGTAATTTACTGATTAAATATATTTCTATACGAATGCAAATGGATATTATTATTTTTATAAATCAAAACACTGATAATTTTAAAGCTGGAGTTTACGAAATTTATTTCTCATCCCTTTTATTGATTTATGGCAATAAAAAGAAATTTCGGAAATGAATAATCATAATATTCATAAGAATAAAAATAATTTTTTGACGCAGATACAATCTATAATGACAAGACAAATATTTTAAGAGTGCTCCACACTGATGTAAATCTGATTTTTTTTAGCAGCGCCCCCACGTTATGACACGTTATAACTAATCAAATAAAAACTGTACACTGTATAAACTTCAGCGAAAGGTAAAGCAGTAATTATTTAAACAAAAGAAGACAACTACGAGTAAATAACTGGTTCGTGTACACGATAACTCGGAAACCATCCGAACAAAGGATGTAATAAATAAAAAATCACTGAAAATTCAATAAATTTTTCATAGGCTATTTTTTTCGAAAACATTGCAGAACTGGTTAACGAATAAAAAAAATTCCAAGAAAAAATTAGTTAAAAGTCATTATTTTAACATAGGTTTTATGGAAATCATGTGATAGAGAGCACTTATGATCTGATTATTACACACAAAGTACGGAATTTCTTACGTTGCAAAGAAAAGTATGAAGAGCCGAACTCATTATAACGATAATTTATTGTAAAAAAGGAAAAAGTGCGGCTTTCCTAACTTAAACGCATGACTTCCAAGTCATATATAAAGGTCTAAATTTCAGTTATACGATGATAAATACATTATTTATTATATTATAGCAATATCAAGTTACATAATAAATTTTCTATAACATTTTTTGTACACACTCGATTGAATCAGTTTTACCTTTTTCAAATTCTTAGGTAAGAAATTTCAATCATCAAATAATTCTTTTGATAATTCTTTAACGTCTGTTATAAGTCTAGAACCATTTGTGCCGGCTGAAACAAAAAAATGTCTTTATAAATTTTAATATGCTAGAAGTAATAATATAATTTTCTAGAACACGATATAAGAAACATTCTTGACCGGGGTTACACATATATTAAATAATTAAATATATATTTTTGACCCACAGGGCGCAAAATTCAACTACTCATTCTTGTCACTAGGTGTGAGAGGGACACTCTGTACCCGAAAAATATGTATGAGAAGTAGATTTTAGCCCCCAGGGAGTCAGAAAATAGTATACGCCACGCGGGCGTAAGGCGACTCTTTCCCTCGTCTTTATTATCATCCTCACTTCACTTGAGCGACAAACTCAACTCGGGTGAGATTCGCCTACTTTGCGCCCTTGTGGCGTAATGTACTATATTAGTACTAACATTTAAGCACGAAAAATTAGTATTATTTTCTACCCGTTTAATGTTACAAAAATTGATTGTTATTAATTATAATCTTACCACTAGCATTCACTATTAATTCAACCAGCTGATAACCTGAAAATAATAACATTTGAGGAGTTATTAAATGAAGATTAATTTTGAAATAGTATAAATAGTTGTAACATTTTTAATTTCTTTGTTTTTGAAGCAAAAAATACATTCAAACTGCACTACCTCAAAGCAATGTCTTTTTTTCGCCATTCATACATACTACTACAGTCTAAGTGATTTTTAAAACGTTAATATTTTGTACATTGAAAAAAAAGATCCATATCGCCAAGCCATAGTAACTGTAAAACCAAACAGTTTTGGCTGGCCTTTAATATTCCCCGCCGCTTGAATCTTGAATTTCACAGCTATTTAAGTTTCCGGCTAGCCAGAGTAGGTGGCGGTTAGGCGTTTTTTTCATTTCCCTCATCACAATCTGCGCGCAGAATGTGTGGTATATATAGAGATGTATCAATATATAGGTATGTATAGACCTATGCGAAAACTGCTTTATCAGGCGTACTGTCTGGGTCGCTCATACTATAAATGTATGAGTCTACTACTGTTATGATAATAACAACAGATACTACTATTACGGCAGGGCAATCATACATTCATACCTTTATATTTCCCCTTTTTAATAAATTAAAATTTTTTTTTCAACCTTAATTTCGCTCATGCTATAAATGCCTGAGTGTACTGCTATCATAACAACAGACTCTACTATTACGACAGGGCAATCGTACATTCATAGCTTTATATTGCCCCTTTTTAATAAATTAAAACTTTTTTTAACCTTAATAATCATCATTAAATTACCTAAAGATATGATCTCCATATCTTCTGCATCCATGTTGTTTTCATCTGCTGTATCTGCCGAGGCAACATCTAAGACATTGAAGTTTGACAATAATTAATTTTCGTATTATTAAAATGAAATAATTATCAGATAATGACTTGATTCTTATTCTTTTAAGACTTCCCAATCACCAAAGCTTACAAAGCTGCAAGAATGGATGAGGAAATAGAGTAGGAGAGGCCAACACACCAGCATTAGCAAAACTTGGCTTATTCATAAAATGTAATTATGGCTGCAATGAAACAGCTACTATGACGGTCCATATTACATAGAAGTATTTAATGTATTATTTATAATTATTGAGATGATGAATAGTAAATATCGGCAGTTTGACAACAGCAAGTGAATATATGGAAATCGGCTAAAGGCGGGAAGTGTGAGCTGACCTCTTTGTATGTGTACAAAAATTAATTTCTTTGATTTGGGTCAATTCGTACGCATGCTATAAAAACTTATAGGACAGAGCGTTGCTTATATTCATACTCGACAAGCTTAATTGACGTAAAGGACCAGTGTAGAAATTTTACACGAATAAAGTTTAGGTATTTATTAAAATAGGATTCTTGAATTGAACTTCAATTTGATAATCGCGACCATGTTTCGATGAACCAAATTATTATATAATTTCATATGATTAAACAGTTTAATGGTTATACTATGTGGCATTATAAAAGTCGTTATAACAAATCTTTATCGACTTGAATTCATATTGTTATTCGATATAATAAAAAATTTAATGCAAGATAAAGCTGTGCGATATATAAAATGAAGTAAGCCTCCAAAAGTCTGACATGTGTGACAACACTATTTTAAAGATTGTTTCTACTTACGCCCAATAAAGATTGGTATATAAAAAACAGCCGAAAGAAAAACAAAAGTATATAAGTTCATTTTGACTTCAAACACATTACTTATGTATCTGTAAGTAAACTTCATTTATATAGTCAAGCAGCGTATAGTACTTGCAAATACTTACACATAATTATGAATACAATTGGCCAATTAACTATGAAATTTTACAACTTATCGTTTCTTTAAACAGAACGTGTTTTTTATCAATCACGCACTTGTGACTTATTATGTACACATTTTTGTGTTTTACATGCGTATTTGCTGAATTTTAGTTTAAAAAATAATTCAAAAAGTATTATTTAAGGGATATTAGTATTTAGTACTCCCCTTGCCCCTTAATTTTAGTCTATTCAAAATATATTTTAAAAAAGTAATCGTGTCAGGCGCGCCACTATTGTAAAATGATAAAACGCAATCTATTTTATATTAAATAACGCAGCTACGTGTCATTCTGTGTCTGAATTATTTTTTATTTCAATACATTTAAAACTAGACTACCCTGTGGGTGCCTTTTTATATTTATAAAAATTTACATTATTTCATGTATATCCTTAAGATGAACGAAAAAATTACACATCATAATATGATCATGCATAATTATTGTTTAAACGAATATCATTGGTATATTTATCTTCTATAAATTTAGTTTTGTTTTACTTTCATTTAGTCGTGCATGTCTGCAATTAGACTGCAGTGGAATAATCATAACAGAGTACAACTAGATTATAAAGAGCGTGGAAAGAATTGTCCAATGGCAGCATAATAAGTAATATACTTTTATTAAAACTAATTTATAGGCATCAGTCAGAAATAAATACAGCGATGTTAACGGTAGAAACTACAAGTATATTAATATTACAAGCTTTAATAGGTAAATATCCCGTTGATAAAGTCTAACCTCATATTATATGCTGCAGATGTATATTTTATTAAATATTTACTTATGACACTGTATTTATATTTATTATATAAAAGATAGTATTGTTATATACATACATCAACCGTAAGATTATTTAATAAGTACACACTTACCGTACCTTTGAAAGATAAAGTAGATCCCTACGTTTCAGCTGTAAATCTAAGCAGTGGAATGTTATAGAACTTACTGTAAGAGGGCGCTTCTCGTTCCTTTCTGCAATTATTCTTACAAAGTAACAATTACGCGATTTGACATAAATTTAAAAAAAAAAACGAACAACATTTTTAATTTATTGTTCTAATTTTGGAATTTACGATAATAAGATGCTCCTAACGATTGTTTCATCCTAGGATTTTCGATCTTTTCAATTGCATATGTACAATATTGTAGTTGTTATAAATTAAGAAATCATCGAATGAAACTAAACAGTATTTTAGTATCTAAAAATATTCCGTCTGACCCACCACGGAATCTACTTGTAAGAATTTACAAACCACATCGTATATACCATGTTTGATTACTCACTTCTCTCCTGTAAACAAGTTAATTTAACAAAACAGTTTCATAAATTACATTTGTTCCTACAATAAAGCCAATTATCACCCACGGACATACTCGAGCATCAACCTTAGCATCAATTACGTAAAATAAAATGCAGAATGTCATTTTCAGCCTTTTTCCATGCACTCGCGAGCAAGAAGATCACCTTCGCGCATACAAAGCACGAACGAACGATTTTCATTCGTTGAACACTTTTACGGGAGATCACTCCCGAGTGCGTGCGTCCCGAAGTCCTCGCGCACTGCTGCAGCTTCTCGTTAACCAATAATTTATCGGCAAGAGCGTTGCCGCCGCCGCCGCGGCGATGTCCGCCTCCCGTCGACTTTGATGGTTTTCCCCTGTCTTTCGAAAATTAACGTTGAGTCGCGAGCACCGGATCGCAAGATAAAACCTTAACGACGTGTACACTCGGGAAGAGGGAGAGAAGATATTCGTCGAAATATAACTTTATTCCTTTATTGGTACTGAAATCTCTAAATTTAAGCGCCGCTTTACGCAATTATATAAGTCGCGGGCCCTTAATTTTATGGTGTTATTATTTTCTCAGTTTACGATTTTGAGGTTTGTTGGAAGCTATTTTTGACTTTTTTTAATCGATTATTCTGAGCGAAAATATTTCCTCTTTGACAAAAGAAAATATTTTTAATTAATTAACATAACTATTTAGTTATTCGTATGCATTTTAAAATATTATCTCATGTGTTAGGCTTTCTATACAGAGAGAACTCCATGACTTCTTTGCAAAGTTCCATAGAATTTTTCGTGGGATCCAGCTATTTTTCTATCGCCTTCGCTTTTATCTTCTACAGCAGAGAGCAGTACCATATAGGGTTCGGGCACCTCCACGCCTGCATTGAAAACTACTTCACACTCGGCAAAAAAAGGTTCAAAGTAAAAGTGCTAATGCGCTACCGATAAGACTTTTTCACATTATAACCCCTGGAATTCTGCATTAGGGCTACCTTAATTTTTGTTCCGATACGCACAATAATAGGTGAACTTATTTAGAACAGAAGATAATTTTGTTTTCGAAACCTCTATAGTATTATGTTAGCTTTCACGCAGTAAAAAGATAAATTACAACTACTGATCGACTATATGCAGAAGTTATCATTTAGTCAAGCTATATTTAAAATTAAACTATATATACGATTTTAGCCTCAGGGCTGCAGACGCATCGAACGTTAAAAGCCCAATTATTTGTTCTATCCAAAATGACAAAGACCTCTAAACCGAAACTACTACTGGATTTCATAAAAGCGCAGCAGTAAAAATCTAGTCCTACTGCGTCAGAAAATCGTTTGCGGTCACTTTCGTCGTCGAGAGAAAAGCAGAACGAGCGAGAACAAGAGCGCGCGCGCGCGAGGTGATGCTGTGTTCCCCTTCATTTCTCGTGAGTCTCGTAATTGGTCTTTTACGGTTGGTTCGCGAAAACGTTTTCGTGTTACTGCAGGCGCGAGGGCACGACAACTCGATGCCCATTTGCCGATGCTCCAGAGGAGACAATAAAAAGGTCCCCGTTCATCTTCGGACCTATATTGGACTCAATGACTCGGTGCCGGACGACGACGACGCGCCTCCGGCTAGCGTTGTCTCTTCTTTACACTGGATTTTCGACTCGACTGCAATAATGAGCGTTGAAATCTTCTTCTCCAGAAGTTTCTTTTCGTCGTACGTGACTTGGGTGGTAGTGTTTTACCATTGCAGTGATGAATTTTTCCTTATTCTGTGGATGTTTTCTTCTTTTTCTTTTAACATTAAACTTAAAAACATACTTGTCTTGCACGTGGATAATATTTTTTCAAGATGCTGGACATTTGAAAATTTCGCTAAAATAATGTTGGTACAAGCATCAACAGTGAAGATTGATTACGTTACAACATAAGCTGTATCGACATTTTTTATCTTACTTTTAAAAAAATAAACGCAGAAAATTATCTTTACGAAGCTCTCATAACAACGCCATACTATACGGTAACTTCTTTTCTTCCTCGATCGCGACACGATAAAAAAAACGACTAGCTAGCCCAAAGGTACCACGAAATTCTTGACCATCATCATTACAGCAGCGCTTGCGGTTGTCCGCTTTCTTTGTCTCGCCATTAGAATTACAAATACCGAGTATACGCGGCAGTCGCCTCAATGGCACGCGCCCAGAGGCACCCAAAACTCACCGCAGCCGACGTAACGTTTTGGGTGGATCCTATGGGGGAGAGGGATGACAACGGTTCGAAAATAAGGAGAGACTGTCGCGCCCGGGGCTGGTACACGACGTCTAAATGGATAATTTTGTCGTGTCTTGTGGTGAACGTTCGGACTTTGCTCTGGATTTGAGGCGATGGTCCGTTGTGACTTTCTCTTCCGATGTTTGATTTGGTATAGTTGCTACGGGCGAAGACTATTTTACTTCTTTGATATATAGTTTTAAATTATTTTATATTTCTAGGTAAATAGTAAAAAAAAATTGCATTTCTCATTTTTTATATAGTCCGCTTATATGTTATAAACTTACCTTCAAAACGTACTTTTGTATCTACTGAACAATTGTTAAGTATAAACCGTTTATCGAATCAGAGGCTCGATTTCACAAAGAATAAAGATTATTACCCGACGATCGACGACCTCGCGCCATCGAGCTCTCTTTCTTCTGTCCTCGTAGCCCAATACTGCAATTATAATTTCGTCCGTTTGACTCGTCCCTCCCACTTTGGCCTCTCTATTCGTTCGCTTCTTTACCACCTATCATTTGTTTCCACTTTCCTTTCGTTTCGGTTGTATACGGACGCGCGACGCCAAGTCAGTCAGTGTATATCGCGACTTTCGCTCTTGGCGCGTGCACATCTCATCCCTGTGACGATAATAACACGGTTTCCGCATGTAATGGTCGACGTCGCACTCGCCGAGCTTTTTTTTCTTCGAGAAGGCAACTTTGAAGCATCGATTTCGTGAAGCTGGAGCAAAGGAGCATTGGTTTGATTCTTTAAAAAAGTTTCAGTAATTATTCAATGTGATAATAAATAGATAATTTATTTTCATGCAGTTATATAAATAAATACATATAATTTTATAATCAACTAATATCCCGCATTAACGTAATTTATTCAGTATCCCTCATAAAAGCAAGCTACTACTAAGTGTTATACAACGTACCATTACATTTATACATACTCATCGCAAGACACGCCGACTGCTACATACCACACCCTAATAAGCTATACGAGCAGCCATACGGACTACGAAACAAGTTGCAACTCTCCTACGATCATCCCAGCCGCAAACCCATACGAATCCATCTCACCAAGCACAGCACGCGCGCGATCTCACATCTCGATATCCATCCTCACCGTACAGGATACACATATATACCTATAGGAGAAAAGTCATGCGAGTCCGCGCACGTCGTTCATATATATAGCAGGCCAGAATCCTTCAAGGACGCGTGGCTGTAGCCTCCGATTAATCCAGCTAATTAATTAAGCGATCAATTAATTAGGCGAGACTGATTAATTATATCGTATAACGACGGCCGGCTCGCTGCGTATAATTAAATCGTCGCCGCAGCAGGACTCGAAATCGACTCGGCAATGAGCTACTGCTGCTGCTTCTTCTTCTTCTGTGATCATTGACGGGGCCAGGGTGGTCAGCTGTGTGTGTGCGTATACGTCTATCGGCTGCTACCTATCTCTCTGGCTCGATTGGCTAATTAAGTGCAAGACCGTGTGTGTGTGCCACTATAATACGTCTTATTTGACTCGAGGCGAGTGTGTGTAATTGCGCTTTTTCCGCGTAAATGTTTTTACATTCGGCTTCCGTGTATAATGGGCCGACGAGCCAGTGTATATGCTATGGTGGACAACGAGAGGCTGTTGTTTTTACGTGTTGGGCTGCTTGTTTTGTGGATCGGAATCGAAGTGCCCATTGTTTTACATCGGTTGTCGCACTTGGCTTGCGCGCAGGCGCTTGCGCCGGGACGCTTCAATTATTTATGTGTTGATTGAGAGGAAGACCGGGTGAATTCGCGATGAGTATTCATCTTGTGGTTGGGAATAGGTTTAAATTGTGTTATGTTTATAATCGAGTTACATTTTTTATCAAACTGCTAAAAAAGAATCTTTTGCACGCGTGTAAATGTCTTTGCAGTTCATTTATTTCAATGAATTACACAATGTACACGCGTTAGAATATTTATTGACTCCTCAAAGAAGATATAGTTTCTCAAATTTACCATTGCAATTTCAAAAGCTTTCAATTCGATAAATTACACCGCATGTAAATCCGGAAATTCCCAAAAGCAATCCAAGTCCGCATTAAAAGGAAATAAAGAACTTGTAACAGCCAACTCTGGACGTAATAATTACACACGATTCCCATCTGCACCTATCAGCCGTAGTGTAGCATCCGCTTGCAGTCCATAGTCCACTACGTCAAGCTCTTACCTCGGCAAACCGAGCTCTCCCCATCAGTTGCGCTGTAAATGTAACCGCGCGCGCGAATAGTTAGATTGCTTCGCGCGACTCGTCGTCCCTCGTCTCTCCTCTCTGTGTACCTATAACCACTATACGCATAGCTATATCTGTCTATATATCTAGACGCACACACAGCTTCGTCGCACGGGACTTGGCCGGGGCGACGCCGACGACTTGTCCGGCTTGAAATCGTAGTTTCGGATTGTTTGCCCAACTAATTTACCGCGCGGAACACGAGGACGGATAGTTACAGCGCGTCCGCGGCAGCATCAGATCTCCGAATGAGATTAGTTCACGGCGACGCGTCGTTACATCCCCCTGCGGTTTTCTCGTTACCCCCTGTGGCCGACGACGACGAGCTGCTCGTCAGTTCAACTGACGTCTCACACCGTCTGACGGATAGAAGCGTTTTTGTTTTATACCTTTTTTTTCGAGTTTTTCGTTGAGAGAGGGAGGGAAATGGATTACTTTTTGGAAGGGGTGGATTCGAGAAAGTTGAGAGAATTTTTTTTTTTAAAGCGACCTGTGCGGAGGTTGCTTAATTTCCCTCGTGTGATTGCGCTGGAGTAATTTAAAGTTCGTAGCGATGTGGTGTAACGTTAAGTTGATTGCGGATGGATGCGCGATGATGGAACTTGTTCGTTCAATGTTTGCTATAGACTACTGCGTTTGCTGTAAGGCGAGTTGTAAAGTTTGACTTCTTGTTTTCGTTACGTGAAAAGGATTAATTCTAAAGGATATTTTTTCGAGAAATTCACGTCGATTCTATGATGAGAATAGTGAGGCATAACGAAATGCGTGAGAGCCATAAATTCTACACTATATATTCGGGGGCGGTTTCTTCCTTTGCGCGTGATTGCATACTTTTCGTGGAATCCGTTCGAGTTTCTACTTCGTGAGCCTCGAAATGAAGACTTCTTCTGATCGTCTTAGATTGTGTGCTATAGATGTTATCGCGAGACGCGGATTCCAGTTTCTCTTCGTTCGGCTTCTTCTCGTTATACATTTCGGGTCGCGCGTGTGCCATTACATAAAGTATTTTTAGATCGAGAGAGATATTTTTCTTGAAATGTGATTATTATATAGGTGCCGTTATATACTTTCAACTTGAACGGAGACGTCAAGTGTTGTGAAAAGTATTTCACATTTTGTAAATCAGTGGAAAACTTTAAATTTATTTAGATATCAATGTACATTAGAAAGAATAAAAAATTTGAGATACGTTGTGCTAACCAACTATCCGCTGTATTGGTCCAGAAGTCTGAAATTATAATATTTATATTGTTCAATTGTTTTTTTATGAAATTAAATCATTTATCATTACTTACAGGCATTCCAGAAGTCATAACCCCTGAAACTATATTATATATTATTCGCTGACTTGCTTCTGCTGCTTTCTGCACTGATGTAGCTACCCACGTTACCATTTTATGTATCCATGATGGAGACTTTGCCGAAGGGTTCTCACTAGTATTTTCTGCTTGACGTGCTACCTGTTTATATACGAAGTAAGTTTTAAAATATAGTTTTGCTATATTCTAAAATGTCAACTTGAAAAATAAATTTTTTTTACAAATGTTTACTTACACGATGTGATGTAGTCGTTTCAGGCAATGCGTTGCACTCCATTAACTGTATACACACAATAAATTTTAATTAAAAAATTGTATGCATTCAATTTAAGGGCAATAAATATTATTACACTTCTAACTAACCACAATTATGCAAAAAAAAATCAGAAGCACCGATTTGATCATTGCTACTTCCATTCACTCTGCAGGAAAAACGCAACTGGAACATTTTTTTTTCTTTCTATTTCCGCGGGTGCAAAATTTGAGTGTAATGAAGATAATTTTCTCTGTATAATAACTCTGCACGGCCGCGTTATATCACAACGAGCATCTAAGATTGTTATCCGCTCACAACGTACAATTGGTTTCGAGAAATTTTAAATATGCGATGTTACAGAGGTAAAACAAATAAAATCAGCGACGTACTCCAACATCTGTCACGTAATAAATTACCGCATGGATTATCAGCACAATTCGGTCACATCTTTTAACTATAAGCTTGCATAACAGACACCAATTTTCAAAAATTTTTCAGCCATTAAATTATGGAGCGATTGCCTCAGTTCAGAAAACCACAATATTTAAAATTACCACATCTCCCCGCAGACATTTTTCCAAACGATATACGAAACCAACCAATCATCATCATCATACGCTCGCTATAAAACTTCATCAAAATCCGAGCAAAAAAGAAGGCGTCCCTCTCTCTCGAAAACAAGCAAACCCCCAATTCAAAACGTCCCTCGCGCAAAAGAGATGAAAAGGACTATCTAGTCGCGAGAGAGAGAGAGAGAGCAAGGTAAAATTTATGGTACACTAAAGCAACTGCTGGCGCATCCCGCTGCAGAACGACTCGGCGACACGACGTAGTCGCATGAAATATATCGGCGCATCCGTATAGCAGCAGCAGCAGCAGCGCAACGACGTCGGCATATAATACACCCACGGCTTCGCGCGCAAGAGACGGAGAAATACAACGCGGCGCAGGTGTGTGTAGAGAGCGGTAACGAACAATCAGCGCGCGCTACGACGCCGATTTTATGTTCCAATTTGCAAAGGGGACGTTAAGAGCCGCCGCCGCTGCCGCCGATGCCCAATTTAAAGATTCCGCCGACGCGGCGTAAAACGAGCAGCGGCTCTCAGGCCTTGAAATTGAATGGGTGGTTTCTCTCCTTCGAGTCTGCACTGCTGCTGCTGCTGCTGCTGCTATCTTGCCTCGGTAAAATTATGCGATCATTGTGCGCGCGGAGCTACGCGCGCGGGTGTTTCGTGCACATTGGTCAGTCTTTGTCTCTTTCTCTCTCTCTCTCCTCTCCTACTGCGGCTCTGCATATCTATGCGCGAGTGACGGCTGGAAAAAGGGGTCGATGCTTTATTTTCTATGGAAATTCAGCATTGAGTTTGCTCCGTGTAGGTGGTGGATTTATGGCTGTACGGATGGGGTTTATTGAAAAAAGAATTGTGACTGAAGTGCCGTGAGGTAGGGTAATGTATTGGCAAATATAGTTTTACGATTATTGTTGTATATACTATATAACAATCGTTATTCTTTCTCTTTTACGTCACTTGTACCGGCTTGTCATAGACACGCAGTTCAAGCGATTGTGTGGCGTCATTGCGCGGTAGTCGCAGTCTGACTTATCAACTTTTCAGAACGAAACTGTTCGCAACGCGCAAAAGTTTATTACCGTCATTATCATACCTGCTCCAGGATACGTTTTAATCCTTAAAACGCTCGGTTATCCTTATCTCGCGATTAGTCAAGTCTCAGCCGATCAATATGTATATATAACTAGTCTCCCCCATTAATTACACTTCACAATAACACCAAAACAATCGTCATATCCCCATAACAACATCGTCTTACACAAAGTGCACAACACACGACCTCTCATCTGAGGATTTAGCACCGCGCAGCATCAGGCGCATATTTTTATAGGATGTATATGTACCTATATGCACCTCGACACGAGCGCAGCAACGCGTTCGAAATGCCCGACACGTGTAACGCTCGCGAGTCCTGCTGCAACTCGATGTCCTTAGGACCGAGAGCGACGCCGGCGGCAGTGCGATAGGCATCTCTAGCATGATGCATGGCGCCCCCGCCAGGAATTATGCCGGCTCGAGCTATTTATTGCTGACTCGCGACAACGCGCTGTTGTATTGCTGCGCTAAAAACTAAGACAAATTTCGTAAGCGCGGGGCTGCGGCCTTGCCAGGGACGTCGTCCTGCGGGCTGTTTGCTTTTCGTGCAGCGAAGATCAATTACTTGATTAACATATCGAAGAAAAAAATTCAAACAAACTGGACTCGTATATGAAAGACCTGAACAAATAGAAATTCTTAAGTATATATACCCGGTAGCGCTGACGCAACGCCAACTATCCAACTCGACAAATTAAATTATCTCCCCACCTCGATATATACCGATCATAATTCTCGGCGCCGATCTCGCAATAATAAAAATAGAAACGTGCGCGTGCCGTATAGATCAAGATCGCAGAGGTAAGAAAAAGAAAAGCACAAAACAGGTGCGATAAACCTCTAAATCCCAAGCGCCTTATGGCCTTGCCGGTCGTACACAGTTCGATTCTTACCGATCGATCGATACATCGTCACGCTCGCCTGCACTCTGTTTACTCGCGCGCCAACTCGCGGCGATCTATATAAATATACATAAATAAAATGCACGTGTATACGCGTCGTGCGTACACGGTATAGACATGATACGCGAGCTGATGCATATCGAATGTCATATAATGTCTCTTACGTGAGTGTTTTGCGTGAAAATTTGCTATTCTTGTAGGTATGTGTATACGTGTTATTACTGACATGGATTTAAACATTTTTGTTTTATTGTTAATTTTAGACTTATATAAATGCAATAATCTAGAGTAACTGACGCTCGAAGCATGTAAACGGTCTACTCAAACAATGAAGTAACATACATCATTCCGTTATGTCTTAAAAATGCGAGCGAAAAATCGCAACTAAACGCATTACGCCAAAACAACCGGTTCTCGACTTATACACACGACCCATAACTCCATTATCTATTCTAAAATAATAATATCATTTCAGTGGCAATAATCGAACCGGAATGTCCCGTGTATATATAACGACTACACTCACAAAGCACATGTAGTATATTATAGTAGGTTCAAACAACGACCTCACGTCCTTGCGGCGCGCGTATATACGACTAACGGCCTCGACGCTTAAAAATCTCGGCCATTGCAATGTCGAATCTAATTATGTGGCTATGCGGAAAAGGGCGTTGTCGCGTCGTTCTGAAATTTGTCGCTCGTTGGACGATAAATTTTCGACCCGGAGAATTTCTCATTTGTTACTTAGCTCGAGAATAACGAATATAACTGGGGGGCTGAAAACGGCTACTGCTTATCTCTCGCGGCGTTTTACGGCTTTTTAAGTGGGCGAAAAAGTTCGAGGATTAATTTACGACGCGAAATTCATATCAATTATTCCTGCTGTGTAATATATTTCAATTTGCTTAACGACAGCTGGAATTGCGATTAATTATGCATTTTATACAATGATGACGCGTTTGTAGGTATGTATAGACAAAATATTTTGGTATTATCATAATCCTGTAAAAATTCAGCCAAGTACGATGAAACTGATTTAAAATAAGCTTATCGACTCGAGATAACAAATATCCCCCTTGCGTAATGAGCCAAAACGAAGTACACAAGAAGAGAAGCGCAATAAAAAGCCATAATTCGAGGCCCGAGTCTAATGGCGTTTGCGTGTTTTACAAATCAACCGCGCTTTTGTGCGTAACAATCCCTCATTTACTCGCGCACGTAGATGCGCAAAAATGAAAGTTATAAAATGCGCAGAAAGACTACAGGGGGGGGGAGGACTTCCGCGCTCCTAATCGACGCGCTAAAAGCAGCGCTAACGATCCTAACTCGAATTATATGCCCTTTTACCGGAGATAAGCTTAATACATAGGTATATATATTTACGCGTTGCGATTGCAGCAGACTCGAGCTAGAAATTCCTCACCTCTCGACTACCTTGACTCTGCCCACGCGCGTCGTCGTGTTCTGCAAACGACAAAACACGCACTTCTTTGTACGCACGGAGATTTTACGCACGGTTAAACTGCCGCGCGAAAATCAAACGGGTTTTGCGTTGAAATTTCAGTTTACCTACCATGCTGGCATCTATAAATTCGATTTGTCGCTCTATACCGTTATTAGACACCTTAGGCAGCTATTAAATAATATATGAGCTTCGAATAAAAAGCGCGCAACGATTTGTGATCGTTATATACTAATTAGCTACTGCATGCGAGTAGCGAGAGAATAATGAATGATTTGTGATTGTGATTTTTATGGTAGAAACATAAGGATAGGTATAGTATCAATCAAAAGTAGCAAAATCCGTCATTCGCGTCGTTGCAGGTATTATGAGAAACTTCCCAGAAGCGATGCTGAACTCAATCGGAAAGCCATTAATCGGAATTAAATCGTTGAATGTCGCCTCAAACGACTTTCACCGCCATTCTTGGACTCCTACATATAGCCGCGGGGAGAAAAGGAAAATTTTCCTTAGACAAATTGCCTTTCTATCTGTCGCATTGTGTATCCTTAATTGAATGTTAAGTGCTCTCTTCTTCTATACCTGTGCCGTTACAATCTCGATGGTTTCTCTCTTCTGTGCATCGACTTGCAGATATATTGTGTAAGAATAAAAATTGATACAGAGAGAGAGGAATTGTGCGAGATCGTAGAAGAATGTAAAATTATTCTCACGAGGCCACCGACAGTTTCGTACTTTTCGAAAGCATATAACTGCGTGTCCACAATGCATAATCGTACATTGATTATATTTCGTGTATATCTTGATTGAAGTCAGATTATTACTGAAATACTTCGATAGCTAATTAAAAAATCTTTCAGTCCAATTGATCAGGAACTGTATTCTTACGTAATTTCTGGAAATCTGGACTTGTCACGCAAAAGTTTAGCGGCGCAAATTTGGAATCATCCAAACAATTGCATCGTATGCAAAAGTAATAATACCGAAATTTCACAGGGCAGTTATAGCATGAGCGGCCTAAGTAGCAGGCCCAACAAGGCAGTTCTAGCATAGGTGGCACACCTCTATACATACTTTCCGCGAGTAGATTCAGATGAGGGAAACAAGACACTGCATATACGCCATCTATCTTAGCTATCCAGAAACTGCTGTCCGGTTCAAGCGGCGGGGAAAAGACCAGTCCAAAACTATTTGCTTTACGGCTATTATAGGACTTCGCGCCACTAGATTTCACATGCTCGCAAATCGTCAGGGTCTTTTTCCTCCGCGCAACTAATTAAACAGTCATTTCATTATATATTTTTCAATATAATCTTCCGAAAAATCAAAGACATTTGTTATTTCTGTAAAAATAAAAACTTAGATTAAACCAAATAATACCAGATATTTTTACGGTTCGAAATTAACGAAATTCCCATGGAATATTATCTCTGCTCAAATGTTCAAATTGACATTCGTACCCAGAACAAATTAAAATTTCTCCATCCACTAATTGTAAGACCCATACACTAGATTTTCCGCAAGTCGTAAACAAGTCTCCAAAACAAATCTCATCTATCTAGCAAAAAAAAAAAATAGAAATCTTCAATACACTTCGAGCTCAAAGTGGCAATAAACGCCGCGAAAATTCGCGCAAAATAAGCAAACTCCTGTCGACTCATCCCCGGAGCTATCTTCCGCGCAACAGCTGGCACGTTATAACTCCAGAGCGCGAGAGAGCACATAGCGGAGCCGATATCTTTGCCACGCGTATGTGTGTGTGTGTGTAAGCCACGAAGCTGAGGCTCATAACTCGTCCGGCGATAATGTAACGTACACAAGTCACGCCTAGCTCGGCCCTCCCCTCCGCGACCTTCTTATTGCGGGATTATTGCGCTCGTGCGAGCTGCTACCGTAACTTACGAGGACCTTCCCTAGTATACTTAGGTAAGTTGCGCAAGTCCAGGGCGTCGGGGCAAAAAGATCATAAGAGCCAAGGGTTTAATTACCGGGAAGGGAAAAAGTGCGGGTGAGGGATGTTACAGTTTCGTAAGTGGATGCTGAATTAATGAGATTATAGGGCTCGCTCTTGCTTCTGCTGCTGCTGCTGCTGCTCTATCTAGTTTGTTTTGGAATTATTATTGGGTAATAGGATTATGCTGAGTGTATGGATTTCTCGGGGTTGCTAGTGATTTAAATGATAGGAGTTTATAGGATGGCTACTCTGTTAGTTATGTGCAAGCGTGTGTGTAGAGGTCGAAGGTGTGATTAAGAAACGTTTAAATTAGAAAATTATTCGCTACTTTTATTTCTATCAATGAGTACACTATACTATCTATAGGTAGATTTATGTCTTTATTTTAACTAATTAATGCTTTTAATTCGATTCAACTCGTAATTTACTAAGTATACTTGGAAGAGTTGTTTCGGAAAAAAAGGTATATTTTTTCTGGTATCTGCATTTACTTTGCAATGAATAAAATATTGTTTTTCGAACATGCGCGCATCGTTACGTCAGCTGCTCGTGATTTTTGTTATCTCTCCATTATTTGAAACTGAAGCATATGAGCGTACGAATGTCTAGAATTCTAGTTTTGAAGTCTGTCTTGTAGAAGAAAAAATTAACAATGAAACAATTTACATTTATTTGCATCTATCTATTTGCATGCTTTCTAATTGATACGGGTAAGTTTGACATTATCAAGATTCTATCATAAAAACGTTATACATCAAACAATACTTTGCAGCTCTGGCAGCTCTTGAAGCGGAAGGTATCGATGGAGGTGATTTAGACGTGATAAATCCATTCTTGGTTTCTATTCAAATCACTAGTTATCCTGTATGCGGAGGTGCAATAATAAATGAAAATCATAAACTCACCTCTGCTCATTGTGTAATTAAACACACTGGCAAGTTTATGGACCTTCCATACAATATCCAAGCTCTTTCTCCGGACCTGAAGTACATCGAAAGTGGTATCACCGTTTATGCAGATAAAATTTATATTTTGAAATCATATTTGTCACAGTATGACGAAAATGACATCGCGGTAATGAAGGTAAGTTTTCGAATTGCTGCGAATAGCATTAAAAAGAGATGACTCTCGTTGACAAAGAATTATTTTAAACTTGCAGTTGAAAGAAAATTTAGATCTTAGCGATGGGTCTGCGCTGAAAAAATTATCATTACCACCACCACACTTCTCCGCCACGGATCAAATAGCTACATTTGCTGGTTATGGATGGAATTCGCGTCTAGACATCTTCTATCGAATGTTAAAATATGGTCCAAGAGATAATAAGCTGAGATATGCTCAAGCACAGATTCTCGGTAAATATGAATGTGAGGAATATAACCGCACAATAAACGATTCCGAATTTTGTGCGATAACTATTAATCGTGATGAAGCATTACCACCGGGAACTTGTATAGTAAGTATTTTTCAATATAAAATATAAGAAAATGAAAGAACTTGATAAAAAATAAAATGTTTGATATAACTTGAAAAACATATATACTGTATTAAAGGGTAGAATTGGAAATCCTCTCGTAATCGATGAAATGGTTGTTGGAATTTTGAAAGTACCTTCGACTTACAACTGTGCTGATTTAAAAAATGTCTATACATATACCAAAGTAACTAACTTTTTGACTTTCATTAAGAATGCTATGAATGACACTGCCACCAATGATATGAGCGTTTACAAATATTCTGATCACGATTATTCAAAATAAATATAAATAAATCAAGTTATGTTTATGATAAATTTTTAACTGTGTCTTATTAATTATTGTTGAAAGGGTCTGAATTAAATTTAACTTGTCACCTTATGTACGTGATAATACTGTACTATGATCGTCATATGAAAGTTTTATGATTAAATCGTAAAAATAAAACTTCGTGACCTATCATCTGTTATTTCTTCCTCAAGATAGTAGGAAACCTACTAAACAAGTAAGTTCGAGACTTTTAGAGAACGTAGTATTCGATCACGTTGAAGAAAAGTTTAAGAATAACGTCGTCACAGATGACATTCGCGTTCACACTTGTGCAACAAATAATATTGATATTATAGTTTAGACGAATTCAATCAAACACATAAAACACTACTCAAGACGCAACTCTACATAAAAAAAATGACTCCCCTCCGAAATCAATAAATCAGCAGCGCGTCAATAAATACCGATTGCCTAAAGCCAAAGCAAGCAGCAAAAGCACAAAAAAAAAAAATTCAGAAGCTACAGCAGACGCGCGACTCTAAATAAGTATACACCCTAGCGCAGGCTCCTCGGAAGCTCATATTTCATACATCACAGCGATCCCCGCGCGGAAGAAAACCCACACGCCCGATCCAAAAAGCAAACAGCGCGAGAGTTCAACGAAATATCGTCGCTCTCTCGGACTTCCTAGACGCTATGGGCTCTTAAGAATCCTTATCAGGCGCCTCGCGCGATGCGCTATCGCCTCGGCTATTACCGATCGCTCCCTTTTTGCTCCTCTCCGCCACACCGGCAGCAGCAGCAGCAGCTCTTTATACACATCCTTGGGGCCGTTAATACTCGTGAGCGGAGCGCGTAGTAGTTCACCTGCCACGGAAAATAATGAACCGCATTCCCGCGGGCGGCTGGACGTGTTACACGAACGTACCATTACGCACCTACACCCCGATATCGCCGCCGAGTGTTTGCTCTCGCGCGAGAGAAATATTTATTGGTCGAGTGGATCGCTGCAGTGTGTGTATATATGTATATGCGAGTATAGCGTGGTATATTATCGAGAGAGAGAGAGAGAGACGGGGGTGAAAAACTCGCGTGAGATTAGAGTTGATGGGTGGAAGTGCAGGGTTTTAGAGGGAGAGACGGAAAATCGGTAATGCGTAACGCACATTATACCGAGCTGATTTCGCCGAGCTTCGGGTATAATATATAATATTAATGGTGCGGTACCTGATTAATGCGAGGGTAGAGCCGGAGTACCTATATCACTCGATTAGAAGGTAAAAATTATAATTTAAAAAAATAAGATTGATATTATATACATATAGTGCAGAAGCAAAGGCCAGCAGTACAAAGAACGACGCAGTCCGGAAAATACGCGGGGATCGAAAAAAGAGAAAGATGAATAAGCGGAGGGCATAGTTTATCAAATACGAAAAGCTGCGCTACAAGGTGCGCGAGAGGCGGAAGAGAGAGAGAGGGAGAGGCTTAAAACAGGTGGACGAATAAGACTACACGAAAGCTCGAGGAAGTGAACACGACATTAGCATAAGAGAGAGACGTTTGGAAATGGCGAAACACGAGTTTAGCCGCGCGTTAAAAGTGCGCCAGCGCGAGGATTTTATTAGAGAGCCTCCGGTGAGACCTTTAACTTTATGCACTGGAACACCTGTTGGCATTTCGCGCTTGAATTTTAATAGATTGCGTTCCACGCGAGCTATTTATAGAGTGTAATAGAGTTCCTGCGCGCGTATTTTTAGACCGGAATCTTATGGACTGGATTTGTTTGATTTATTAATAAGAATTATATATGCTTGTACGCAAACATATTTTTAATTTTACGTATTTTTGTTTTCTATAATAAACTCTAAATTAAGTTTCATATCGATGACGCATTCTCGAGTGCCAGAAAGAAATATTCGTATAATACGAATGAATCCATAAAATTCAAACAGTAGCATCAGTACGTATATTAGTGCAAAAAACCTATCCTTTGTTTACGAGTCGACTTACTATCTCGAGGATAAGGGAAACATCGAAGCACAGGTATGCACTCGAATCGGAAACTGCAGAGGACGAAGAGGAGCAAAAAAATTCGAGCAAATTACGGACTTTACGTTTCCAGGTTGACACGGACAACAGTAGCCAGAGCAAATCGATCCTGCAGGCAGATAAGACAAGAGAGGTATATAGGTGCATTACCGCGATAACGAGTTTGGTATTTCTGCACTGTGTATATAGAAATCTAATCGTTAAATTGTCCCAGTCGGAATAGGTCTTCGCTGTTCTAAATTTTTGCTTCGGTTTCTTTCTTCCACGTTTGGTCATTGTTTATCATAGCAATATTCTTTTATATAACGTTAATCCGTAATCACTTACAGATATCTTGATTTATTTCGTTATTCTGTTATGCTAGAATACATCTTAAAAATGCTATTCTCGTACAAATAATTCAGTATATAACAAGACTTTTAAGCTAGTTTATCGCAGAATTCGTATCGTAAACATGAACCGGTGAAAGTGATCGAAGATATCAATACAGGTACTAATAGTAAGATGTTAAACACGCATCATGCGAGTAATTTTCTCAATAAAACCATCATTACGAAACTATACATATAGCCAGCACGAGATTAGTTTCCATTACGAAAATTTGCATAATTATTTTCTAACAATCCCGCATATAAAATCATCAGATATAACTAGATAATATACAAATCGTCCAACAACTCGTGTTGTAAGAGGACGTATATTTTCCATCCGATAAGCCAAACCTCGTTCGCAAAACATTTCCCAAGCAAATTTTCCATCCCCCCAATCAACTCAATTACGCAATGAAAACCCCTTCGCCACAGAGATCTTCTCCTCCCCCCGCTGATGGTCGTGTATTTCTTATCTCTTCCACAGCATCCAGTGTGTCGGGCTTACGCGTCTTTCGGCGCAGTTATTGGCATGAATGCGCGGGAATGTCAGTTTCGCTCCGATTCTCTCCTTTCCTCGTTCCTCTTTGTATTGTGCGCGCTACTGCTACTGCTGAATGTCCCGGCTTCTACTGTCCTGCCAATCCAGCCAGGCGAAGGCGGCGGCAGCAACGCCCGCTACGGCTCGCGCTTAAAATGTGCGCGAGGGACCGTTTGAGGAGAGAGCCGGCCAGTCTTCTTCTTCTTCTTCTTCCTATCTCGCTTGCACAATGGAACTGTACGTTATCTCAAATGTACGTAAGTAGAGAGAGAGAGAGAGAGAGAGAGAGGGATCCTTTATTTTGCTTTGCGCGGAATATATAAATTCGAGGTTCTATATAGGTAACGTTATGACACTTTCAAATCAAATGAATTAATTACCGTCATCATTATCCGTGAAGACGAGTCCGAAGCCAACAAGACTAAACAAACGGGTATACGCGCTTCTCTTCCCATTATGCCCATTTATATAAACGCATCAGTAGATATCTCTCGACTGGCTTTGTACCTAATAAGGTATCCGTGAGTGTCTACCAAAGCGAGGGTGAGGGCGCAGATCCTCCTTCTCGCGCGGGTGAATAGTCTCGGCGCGGAATCCGTTCGAGGAGGCGCCAACAATGCCTGCACCGCCGCTCGAACTGTCGCGAGCGACGACAACGCGTTAACGACTCGTTTCCATGTAGGGCAACCGATCTGGACTCCTCAGTGCATCTATATATGTATATACCCACACTTCGGTGTCAGACGGTAGCCGCGCATATAAATTAATAGAAAGAACGGGGAGCTCGAAAACGGAAAGAGCTGATGCTGGTGTATACAGTTCAAACGCAGAAATGAAGAGATAAGGGGCTATTGAGAGGTGTATGTGTTGTTATTACAGGAGGAAAGAAGGGATAAGAGAGGATAGTCGAGAATGCGGACTTCGGCTGGAATGAGGAAGAGTCGGAATGAACTTCTTCTCAGAGACGGACTTTTCTTGATTTAATTATGTAATTAAAAGCTGCGGATGCTGTAGTATACGCTGCGTTAATAAGAGCGACATTTTTCGTGAGATTCTTTGATTTAGATTCTTGGGCGGATGCATTTTTACGGAATGACAGAGTGCTTTCTTTCAGCTATTGATGTAAGACGTTTATTACGTATTTCTTGGATTCGTTGCGTTCGTCGTTATATTGAGAATCTTTTGTAACTCAATTGAAAATCGAGAACGTTAATGGAAGATCAGATTATCGGACTCTCAAAGAAAACTAATTTATACACGGGAAATAAGAATAACAGTTTGGACTGGCCTTTTTCATTTACGGTTCTCTGATTGGCGAATATAGAGGTGGCGCATAGGCACTTTTCTATTTTCCTCATCAATTTGCGCTTCGAGTGTATACATATAGGTATATAGCGGTGTCCAAGCCATGCAAAAACTTCCCTATTATACCTGCTATTTGGGCTACTCATGCTATAATATCACATTATATCATTGAACGAATATTGGAAAGCAGACCAACAACAACTTCTTCGAGAGACAATGACACAATCGTCAAAATCTCGAATTAACATAAACACGCGTCGGTACACACAAACCCTCTAAAGAAAAAAATCAAAACCGTTTACGTAAAAGCACACTTTCCATTCCCGCATTTATCGTCGGTAAAAATCTCAGCTCGACCTTTCCACCCCTACTCCGCCGAGAAAAGTCTTCTCGCGCGGAGTAAATTATATTGGAAAGCAAACGTGGAAAAAGGAGGAAAATCACGCTGCTTAATCAGATGAAGCTCGCCGCGCACGTTTCTCGCAATGGTCCTCTCTCGTTTAAATACCTAAATTACGCGGCGACTCCGATAAGCCATCGACATGTGAAAAGAGCCGAAGAAAGTTTAACGCGCTGCAGATAGGATCGTATGTATATAGTACGTCGTCGAGGCTATGGTGCAGAGAGTCAAGTAGGCCGAATTACAATAAATGACTATTCATAGCGAAAGGGTCACACCGAGACTCGTAAGTCACTTAACGACGTGTAAAACAGCGATGAATGTGCGGAGCGTGGGTGTCGGCCAATTTGGGTACCGTTGCGCGAATGCCTATAGATGTATATGTATATGCATGTTCAAAGTGTTATGAGAGAGAGAGAGAGGAAGCGGTATTCTGCGGTTTTGAGCATAGCTTAGCGGCCATTATTGTTAAAGCTTCGATGAGTTTTGCGGCTTGGGTCGAAGTAATATTTTTACGCTTTTCTTTTCGTGCTTAAAGTGCGTGCGCGTTGTAGGATTGGATAATTTACTTCTCAGAAATCGATATGATAACTCATCGACGAGAATTCGAAAATTTTTTTCATTTTACTATAAATATTAGAGTTATGTAAATAATAAATATAATAAGCTTACAAAATCAAATGCTCGTTAAACATCGAACTAACTTGTCCCAGTTTGTCCTTCCACAGCAACCGATTCCGATTTTTCCTCGTCACATTTCTCTTGAAATCTTGTTCGCTCATTTGATTAACTTTTTTATTTTCCGACTCTTCGATCAAAGTAAAAGCGTAGCGAACAAGAAACTGCCGCGCGAGTGATTGAGAGACGAGTGGGGATGTTTATTAGACGTAGGAATAAGGAGACGTACGGAGAGGAGAAAGGGGGAGAAAAAATTGAGAAAAGAGTCGCTGTTACAAGCCGGCGCAAGATCAGACTCATCCATATTAAGCCGTCGACTTGCTGACGATCTTCCGGGTATATGTATACGTAACTCTCCTGGCGATTCGACAGATGGACCACCATCTAGTGACAGTTGCCGAGGATATCGGTGACTTTATGTATATTACTTTTTCTCTTATTGACCTCCTCGTGTCTCCAGCTTTCTTTTTATACTCGATAAAAATCAAATTCGCTGGGAACCTCGCGAGATTCTTCTAAAGTCTTTAATTGTTATCCCAACGTAGCTGGTTACATAAATTGCGTAAGCATCAATAAGTAAAAAATCGTCGTATAGCTTCTACTGCCACAAGTCTCTCGATAATTACCGATCCATCCTCGCGATGTTTCCGAACAATGCAACCGTTTCGCAAGCGCACGCTTATAGCTATATACCAAAACCTCGTATGTATCGAACACCTGCGCAGCTATACGCGACCAACTATATACGACAATCAATACCGTCTCTGTACGTAGAGTCCCGAGACACCCCAGCTGACTTTCTCGAGAAAACACTGCACACTAGACGCTCGCAGCAATTTCGCCTCCATCTAAGGAATTCCCCAGAATGCGAAATGAAGCAGTTGCGCGACGTTTTTTGTCCTGATGCTGCTGCTGCTGCTGCACCACAACACACGGCGACCAATAAATTTAGATAAATTATCGTCAGGGGAGTCATTTGCTGCGAGTAGGCGAAATGAATTCATCGCGAGAGAGAGAGTTTCTTAGCTCACCGCTGGAGGCTTTCCGCGAGGCATCGATCACCCGATCATCCATTCGTCGTGGGGGTATACACGGGAGCGCAATTACTCTTACCGAGTAGTATAGCCGATGGACGAGTATATAGAAACGGCGGCGGTTGTGTTGTATGGGTATATATACTACCGGGCATTAGTCGCTGCTGTGCGAATTAGTCGAGGGAATCTCACATCATGAAACGAGCGCCGGCGGGGAGTCGCGCGACGGACACATAAGGCGCGAGAGGGATTATCGAGTACAACGCGAGAATTTCAGAGGCATTTGGATTGTGTTTGTGGGTGCCTGTGTTCGTGCTGTTGCGCAACATCGCGGCTTATTGTGGCTTATATGGCAGATTGGAAAATGCTTGAGAGATTTTCACAATGAAGAAGGATACTTTTCTCGGGATTCCTGTGTCTTGTACGTGTTTTTGTTTCAATCGAAAAATTCACTTTCTATATAATGCTAGCTTTTAATCAGTTTTCTCTCGTCGTTTTATTTCAGAAAAATTGTCAGTTGAATTACGCAACATTTTTACAATCTCAAGAGAAAATATACGCAGTATTTGTAAAAATCTGCGAAACTTATTACAGACAACACAGCGCCATAAAGATATGGCATTCGAGCAGTGAAAAAAATAAATAAATATCATCTGGACAACTTGATTTGTTCCGCGTCGGCGCGAAACGATGCGTCAAACAAAAGACTCTAGCTCGGCGCGCATAAACGTTTATATTTTTTATTCTTCGTCCACCCTCTCTCTCATGCTTATACGCGAGCGTCTGCACTTTTATGACAGAAGCGCGCCTCGTATGCGACCTTTGACCGGCCACAAACTTAGCGCAGGAGCAGCAGCAGCAATGACACACGGCTCTGCAGCTGAGCGATGTGCCGTCCCCTACGCGAACCTGCACTGCGAGAAAAAAGAGAGAGAAAGAGATGAGGAATGAAAAGAAGAGGCGAAGTGGAGAATGAGAAAATAAAGGAGAAATGAGAATGATGAACGGGGAGTCTGTTAAAGGGACAGTGGGAGAAGAGAGACACAAGAGTGCGGTATTATAAAAAGGTTCAAGTTTATTATGTAGCAAAAGACATCGGTCTTAAAAGATCGAAGAGAAATGAGCATCGAGTGCCTGGAAGAAAAATCGGAATTATGGTTATTGCGAGGATGTACTGTCGTCTTAATAGTTGATACCTACTGCATGGCAATATGCAATTTATTGGAAGTAATATTTGCTCGTATGTCTTGATAAAACTTTATTTATATACTTCATTTTTATTACTTATACTAATAACCAATCATCACTATTTTGTAAATTAATATTTGCAAAATATTTGTTAATATTATATTTATTAATATTTGGTAAATTTTATTTACAAACACTTACTGATATACGTTACAATCAGCAATCAAGAAGATTTGATCGTTGAAATGTAGAATGTACCGTTATATCGAGGGGTAAAGGGTACATCGTTCGCGCAACATCCGCTAGGTGGATGCTGGTTTTGATTAGTCGCAAGTGAAGTAGCCAACTGAAATGCATAAGTACGGCGCTTAGTCAATGCCTCGTCACTCTGGTTTCCCTTCATTACACGCATAAATCTTTCGCCTTTTACTAAAGATTTCCGTGGAGGGGAACACTTGATGAGTCTATAAACAATTTTTTGTGTGCCCGACGAAAGTTGGGCCAGTAATAAAATCCAAAAATAATTTGATACGATTTTGAATCAATTCTGATTCGGCAGTCGATCTACATTATATTAATTTGAGCTAAAGTTCATAATAAAAGTATGAACCTCAAAATTTAGTGATTTTTTCCTTTTTGAAAATTTTTAACTTTTCAGCTGAGCGATCTTTATCAATAAAAAATTAATTTAATTTTCACAAAAACACCTTATATAAAAAGAATAATCATCATAATATACCACATTGAATTGAAGTTTCACATTGCTTCCAAAAATATGATAAGAACCAAAAAATATGAATATTGGTAATTTGATGTTTTTTAATGTGCAGTAAATCAATAAATCAATAAATTCGTATCAAAAGGCACCGCAATAAACTCATGCTCAAGAACATCGTTACAACGTTGAAACTTATAAATCCCCAGATAGCCCGCATAAATAACCGGCAGAATCAAAGACGACTATACGTCGCCAAGCAAAAAGCGCGCTTAAAAGAATGTAAATTCGAGAGCCCATAGGAGAGAGAAAGAGGGCGGGAGGCACTGCGATTCCATTCGCCGTGATACGTCCCGACGAGATCCCATCATTTGTCCTTTTGCTCTCCATTGATCTCCTTATCCCTCTTAGGTATCTCGCTTCCTCCGAGTCCCGATAACGCGTATATAGTCGTCTGTTTAATGCAGAAAAAAAGGAGAAACATGCAAAGCTACACAATGGTGCGCAGAGCGCTCGTTATATCGAGAAAAGGCGCAGTTCGAGTGTCACCACGCGAAGAGCGACGGCGCTGCCTTTGATCATCATCGTCGAGGCATTCCGACTCCCGACTGTGACTCGCTCGCTATATACTGTGGATATATACATACTTCTGCATGAATATGGAGAGGCAGCGCGATTCTTCGACGACATCTAATTACTTGCTCTATAGTTCGATCTGTGCTGGGTATATGGATTTATGCGTATTGGTGCGAAGTGATTGCTTTGAAGAGATAGATATTTTTATGCGTATAAGATTAATTAAATAGAATTGAATGTTATTAATTTTAGGCGTAACCGAAAGTATATACAAAGACATGAGGGACATGTACAAGAGGGAATAATCTAATATACATATTTTACATAATACACATCAGTTACTCACGAAAAAAATTTGATTGTTTATTACAGGGATGACACTATACGACGATTTAATTCGTCAAATTTGCACCAGTCAAAGAAAAACAAATTTCGAAATCCAAGTCACTCCGACGATTGATTTTTTGCCAAGCTGAACACGTTATGCACACTCCCTGCATCGAAACAGCGGAGCGATTGGTAATTACTAAACGAGTGACAACTGTCAGATTTTCCGCCAGATGGAAAAGCTCGACGTATGCGCTGACGTGGGGCAGATGCGCCGCGCAGCTTTGACGTGTAAATAACGAGATTTTAAACAAACAACCACTAAAAAACATATATGCAGTGGATCAATGTCTGCCTCGCGAATATACTCCTGTCCCCGCAGACGTATGAAACGTGTGAAATTTATACACGTTATATATGTATACGCACTCACCGGTGCGACTCGTCGAATTAAAATATTGATTTCTATACGTTAAAACACAAAATTGATGATATCACCGTTAAAGTGCGTACACATAATAATTAAAAGAAAAAAAAATGTTTTGTATATACGCACAACAACTCTGCAGAGTCACAACGACACGCATTCGCCGCACAACAATAAAAAGGGAATCAAAGGGAAAAAGAGTCCCTCGGAGAGAGGCGGCGAGTCTCAAACAATGGCGCAGGGCACAACAAAGTGCGCGACTGCGTTGCACTTGGTGCTTCATATAAGGTAAACAGCGTCGATGAAAACCGGCGCACGCACGTAGCGTTTGCGCTTTCTTTACGGACACTTGTGACGAGTATATATCGTGGCCTATGTGTGCTGTAAGAGAAAGCAAGTGGAGCTCTGTCCCCGGCGGATTAAAATATTGCCTGCATGCAGTGTTTCTATGCTATAGGCCTGTGTATAGAAGAGATGTGGAAACATATAAACGAACTGTCGATTGTTACTATGTAATTCATATTCTATAAAGAATATAGAATATAAGTGTTTGAAAACTGGTAAGGGAACTTTTGTTTTTTAATGCTCCAATCTCGATTTATAAAAACTAACCAATAATCAGCCTGTATATTTCAAAAACGTTCCACAAGAATACCTTACCGGTGAGAGTAAAAAGTGCACGGATCTCAGCGAAACAATGTTATCATCTCGAATTTCGTAGACAGACATCCAAAACAAAATTTCGATCAATTAATTCGCTTTTACACATAGTTAGGGGTGCGGCCCTGAATTTCAAGAAGTTTTATTTTGTTCCTCATTCAGTGACCTACCATTTGAGCCCTT